>VZQC01013903.1:3279935-3340488 GCA_009823505.1 Rhizomys pruinosus | reverse complement strand
TATATATATATAATAGCTATCAACAGAGATGAGCAGAGATTGAAGGAGCATGCTCTGGGGTTTTTTTGCATTAAGATGGAAAAGACATGAAGGAAATCATCAGCTGACTGAGGGAGGAAGAATATGGTGTTCTGGATGCCAGATGAAAGAATTATCCCCAGAGGGAGCAATCAGTTATACCAGATGATTTACCTTTGACATTAGCAATGTAGAGATTGTGAGTGCCCTTGACAAGAACAGTTTTAGTATATGGAACAGATGAATCTAGAAGGGACAGGTTTAAGAAGAGCACTCAGAAAAGGCCTGAGGAATGTGGCTCAGTTGATAGATACTGGCCTTGCACGAATGAGGCCCTGGGTTCAATCCCCAGGACTAACTACAGAAAGTGCAACTCAAGAATAGGTCTTGCACACAGTAAAAATACAAACTTCTTCCAGTGACTTTTTCTATGAGTGGAATAAAAAAATGGACAAATAGTTAGCAGAGATAGTGGCCTAAGCATGTTTGTAGGCTGGTGGGAATTATTTAGCAGAGTTAGAAAGTATTATGTACAAGAAACGGTATTTGCTAAAGCAAGCCCTTGAGCAGATGACAGAAGATGGAGTTTAGTGCAGATGTCAAGAGATTGGCATCTAATGAGACTGGCAAGAAGAAATCAAGGTCATCACCTGGGAGTGAAGATGGGTGAGGTGAGGGAACCTGGGGTTAGGGAGAGGACTGTCAGAGTGAGTGGACACAGAAAAGACAGTGCAACATCCAGTTAACACAAAAGGCTGACACAGAGTTTGTGGTCATGGATTTTAAGCTAGTAAATTTTTTGTAGCCCCTCAAACATAGGCACAGAATTAGGTAGAGTACCAGACTCAGTGCTATGGGTTTTGCCATCAAAATATGACCAGGAAGAGAGGAAAGGGAGCCAAGAGTGTTAATAAGCTACTAATCAGAATGTTTGCCTGGAATTCAGCTGAACCTGGAGTGAAATGGGTCATTATTGGAGGACATCTGTGAAGAGGTGAGGATTCTGGTGAGGCTGACGGACTGTGGGGATTTACGAGCCAAAAGGACCAATCTGTAAAGGAGTCATCACCGGCAGTGAAAAGGGAAAACCTTGTAGTTTTGCTCAAACGCTGTCCCTTTCATAAAGCCTTTCTGGATGCCCCAAGGAATCCACCTCTCATTCTTTTCAATTTCCATAGGTTGTTTGCTACACTTGAGCCTCTCTGCATATTATAGACCATGCTTAGGTGCTTGATCTCTCCTAAGCCAACAAAAATGTAAGCTGTTCTAGGAGAAAGACTAATTATTCTTTGTGTCCCTGCATCGTTCCTAGGGCAGACTGTTGAATTCAGTCAGATTTAATAATAATAATTTAAAAACCCTTTAGATTTACATAAGGTGAGAGAGGAGAAGATGCCCAGTTGTTTCAGGCTGAGTTCCCAGGAAGCACATTCCAGGGTGGAGCACCATTGGATGAGCATTCAGGTCACTAAGTAGGGAGTGGCCTTGGATCCACATGGGAGGGAAGAAATGGGATTAGGAGGAGAGAGCCGTGGAGCTGCACTGCAGGTTCCACAGCAGCCTCAGCCAACCTCTGGGGAGCAGTGGAGGTGGTGGCTCTGTACAGAGACCTCAGGGCCTGTGTAGGTAGTCATGGGATGTAGGATACTCCCAGAAGGGACCATCCCAGGAGAGATACTCTTTGAAGTGGGTGACTGCTCTCCACTCAAAATGGGAGAACACATCTACTTGAAGGGTAACTGTGTGGCATGCCAGTGTTCACTGCAGGAGTCCCATAGCCTAAAAATTCTCTAAGGAGTAAGACTATCTAAAATATCTATTTTTAGAAGGAGTGGAAGGTAGGGTTACTTAGGGCCATATAAGGAAAGTTCCTTTCCCCAAATGGATCCTGCGACCTCGGCCCAAGATGGTGGAGAGTGGGAAAGGCCCACCTCGCGGTGTTCTCTGTTGTATACACTTAGCTCCTCCCCCTCGTATAGCCTGGCTGTAGTGGGAGGGGTAGCTGACTCATCTGGCTCCTCCTTTTCCCCCAGAAGCCCAACAGTCAAGTTTACAATCCTAGACAGGCAGGCGCCCCTAAACCGGAGAAGGCATTTTGATGTTCAAGTTCAGTTTTTCTTTCTGCAGACCTTCCATTCTGAGCCATTTCTCCAGACCCTTCACTTGCTTGTTTTAAAAATTGTTTTTTTTTTTTTTTCTTCCCCAGGATGTCTCCAGTTCTAAGCCAGATCTTTCACTCCAGTTAATTTTCTTTGATGGAGAAGAGGCTTTCCTTCACTGGTCTCCTCAAGATTCTCTGTATGGGTCTCAGCACTTAGCTCTGAAAATGGCATCAACTCCACACCCACCTGGAGCAAGAGGCACCAACCAACTGCATGGCATGGTTAGTCAGAGTAATCATTATAGCTCTGTAGCTTGGTCTCTGCCTCCAAAGAAAAGGCTGCTACTGCCAAGACCTAGAAGTGCCATGAAATCCTCAGGGCAGTGTTTATTATAGAACGTTCCTTGGCAAGCACTGGGTTTTTGAGGAATCCCAGAGCTGAAAAGAATGATTCTGCATTAGAAGCCATGTTTGGCTGAGCCCAATTAAAATGATGTAAAAATCAGATTAAAGAACTGTATATCAAGTCGGGCGTGGTGGCGCATGCCTTTAATCCTAGCACTTGGGAGGCAGAGGCAGATGGATCTTTGTGAGTTCAAGGCCAGCCTGGTCTACAGAATGAGTTCCAGGGCAGCTGGGCAGAGGCAGGTGGGTCTTTGTGAGTTCAAGGCCAGCCTGGTCTACAGAATGAGTTCCAGGACAGCTGGGCTACAGGGACACCCTGTCTTGAAAAGACCAAAAAAACCAAAGCAAAACAAAACAAAACAAAATGTATATTAAGTGTGCCCCTTTCCCAAATACTATGTGGAGCTGAGAGAGAAAAGCCTCAGCACAGACAGAAGGAGACTAAGGTTCTGGGTACTGGAGCAAGAGGAAATAAGAGTGAGCACTTTTTCTCAGAAGTCTTTAAAGCTTCGTAGTGTTAGTTTTGATACTTCATTTGATGTGCTAGATCAATACGACATTTTTGACATGGAGTTGGAGATATCTCGGTGCTGCCTACCGGTAAATCCTTTCTCGTGAGTCTCTGTACTTGATCTTCACTCTCCCTGAGTCCTCAGCAAGCCCAGTTCAGAATCTCACCCTACCCTGGAGACTTCATTTCTCCTAGTGTTCTTCGTCTATCCCTGACCCTCACCCTATCTGTAAGCTAAAAACCTCTTCTAAGCTGGGCATGGTGGCGCACGCCTTTAATCCTAGCACTTGGGAGGCAGAGGCAGGCGGATCTTTGTGAATTCATAGGCCTTACGCATTACTCACAGTCTCGTACTAGTGGTTCGTTAGACAGAATGCCGGCGAATCGTTTCTCCAGGAACAGGGCTTGGCGGCTACAGGCGTAGACTCCCCTTCTCAGTAAGCAAACTGGACCATTGAAAAAAAAAAAAAAAAAAAAACCCAAACAAACAAAAACAAAAAACCCTCTTCCTAACCTCTCCACTCTTCATCCACTTGTAAGTGGTGCCTGTCCTGTTATTGACCTTCACCGAATGGATCAAATAACTATTTAACGACATCTATGGCTTTCACTAACACTTCTTATGTTAACATGGTCCTCACATGTACACTGGAAGCTTGTAATGGGTCAGGGGAATATGATCAGGACTTCATTAATGTACATTGTGCCCAAGTGGCTCAAAAGGGTTCAGGAAAAGGAAGAGAGACATAGATGATAATTAGTAGTGGGGATAAAGTTATTTATCAGTCTAGAAGTATAATCCATAGTAATGGAAAAGATAACTTTCCAGATAGTGATTATTCGGTCTCATGATATGCTTGAATTTCAAACAAGCCTATTTTCCCAATGATGAATATATGTCTTTAGAATCATAGAATCTGAAAGTATTTATCTACTAATGGGCCAGATTTCAGACTTGATACTTACCCATACATCATTTTACTTACATAAATCAGGAAGACTTAATATAAGGGGTAGTTTCCAGGGAGTCCTTAAGCCTGTTGACATTTTATGGCTCAAATAAGTTAAAGAACATTGGTTTAATTATGGAAGCTTATAACTAGAAGAGATTTGCTGCATTGAGTTGCTTATTCAATGGACAAAAAAATGGAAACCCAGATCTCATATAGTTTCGTTTCAAGGAAAAATTTTTTTTTGTCTTTTCAATACAGGGTCTCCCTGTAGTGCCAGCTGTCCTGGAACTCACTCTGTAGACCAGGCTGACCTTGAACTCACAAAGATCTGCCTGCCTCTGCCTCCTGAGTGCTAGGATTAAAGGCATGTGCCACCACGCCCGGCAGGGAAATTTTTTTTTTTTTTTTGAGACAGGATCTCCCTGCACCTCCAGCTGGCCTGAAACTTGCTGTGTAGACCAGGCTAGCCTTGATCTCGCAGAGATCTGACTGCCTCTGGCTCCTGAGTGCTGGGATTAAAGGCAGGTGCCACCATGGCTTCAATGAATTTTTCTTACATGCTGTATGATCTATAGGTTTCATCCACTGCTCCTCTAGAGGACATTGTGGCATTACAGATTAAAGATAAAATGGCTAATTAGAATGGGACAAGAGATCAGATAGGCTTAAAGGCCCATCTAAAAATAAAATAAGTGTATTTTTAATCTATGAAATATGTATCAAATGCCTCTTTCTGATTTATCCTTAGTTATGTCTTTTTGATGCATAATACATGTGTCCATGCTGCATAAGTAAAATTTACCAAGTTCTTCAAAATAATTAGCAAACAATGTTATTAAACCTTTTGTTCACTTATACAGATCTGTACATTGTCCTCAATTATTAAAATGCATTTAGTTTGGACTGCTTTTTCTATTGACAAATGTGAAACTTGTTTTGGACTGCGATTAAACAATATTTTTCTTCCTTAGGATTTATTGGTCTTACTTGATTTAATTGGAGCTGCAAACCCAACATTTCCCAATTTTTTCCCAAAGACTACCAGATGGTTTGATAGACTTCAGGCAATTGGTAAGTATTACTAGAGTAAAATGTGGTTTCTTTCTATGGACAAGTACTACACTTTAGAATTCAAAATTCATGATTTAGATATATATTACACTTCAAAGGCATTTTTCTTATCCTACTAATTTGTTTATTATTCCCAATTCTTCTACCAGGCCTAATTTATTTTCTTATATGAAACTCAAGATATGATACTTGAAATTAAAACATCAAAACATTTCATTTACATATTTTTAGAAATGATAGCAAAAGATACTCTTTGTTAGTTTCAATTTTCTACTTTATTCTGACATTCCAACTTTTTGTTTTGTTTTGTCTTTTTGAGACAGTGTTTCCCGGTAACCCCAGCTAGCCTGGAATCATTATGTAGACCAGGCTAGCCTTGATCTCACAGAGATCCACCTGCCTCTACTTCCCAAGTGCTGAGATTAAAGACGTGCACCACCATGTCAGGCCATTCTAACTTTCCAAGGAATAGATCAGGCCTCAGAGAGAGATTTGTTAAGAGCCATTGATAAGATTTGGAGTAAAATAAATAGGAGTCAACTAAGCCAGGCCAAGCTGAACTGGGCCAAGAAATTCTGTGGATCAAAGATACCTGTGGCTTGAAGGAGCAGAAGAATGCATGTATATCTCCCCCAAACAACTCCTTGGACTTCTTCCTTGTAGCATCCTTCCCTCACTTTGAACTTGCCTGTTTTTAAGGGTTTTGTGCATTTTCCTTGTTTCTTCTGCAAAAATACACGTAAGCAATTGCACCTTGTTGCAATTATAACCTATTGTCCTGGCCTTCTTCATGGGATTTACATTTTGAACTCTCTCTAATTGAAAGGAAAAAAATTATCTTATGGTAAAGCAAGTGCAGATACTGATAAATAAATAAGAATATTTATTTTTGGTGGTTATTGATAGTCCTAAAATCCCATTACACCTGTTTGCTTACTGGTTGGTTTAGTTTTATCCTTTAGATTTAACAATAAAAAAAAGATGTCTTGGGGAATTTTAAGTCATTGTTTTATAATTTTATAATCTCCTATCGTCTTGTAACATACATATAACATGGGTTGTATGTTCCAAAATGACAAGATTGATGAGCTGTGTAGGCCAGTGATTCTCAAAATTTAGTGCTTATCAGAACCCCTTAAGAGTATGTTAGTGTATAGATTACTGGGCTGTTCCCCAGAATTTCTGATTGATTATGTCTGAGGTCGAAACAGGTAATTTGCACTTCTAAATCATTCCCAGGTGGTGCTGAGGATGCAGGTCAGGAACCACACCTCAGGAATCACTGATGTAGGTCATAGCGGATATGCTTTTCCCACAGAGTGGTCAGTTGATGTGCTTCATCCTGTTTGAATAGTGCACATTTAACTCCACATCTCTCTGTAGGCCTTCTCCTCACACCCTCTGGACCTATGAACACTGCACCTGAGATTTCCCAAAGTCTTTAACTCTGGTTTTCTCTTGGACTTCACTCAACCTCACCATTGTTCTTCTGAGTTTCTACCCCTAATGGGGTTCTCACCTACAAAGCCGGAGCTTAGATGTTTATTTTCATAGATACGCCCATGTTCACTGATTCATACCTTAAAAGAATTCTGTCTGTGATAAGATTTCAAGTTATGTAAATATGGATACATTTTGATCAGAAAACAACAACAATAACAACAACAATGTTCATCTATTGTCTAATTGTCATCTCCAGAACAGGAACTCCATGAATTGGGTTTGCTCAAGGACCATTCTTTGAAGAGGAAGTACTTCCAGAATTTTGGTTATGGAAATATTATTCAGGATGACCATATTCCATTCTTAAGAAAAGGTATCTGTGTGTGTACATGTGGATATGCATTTTTGCCTACTCTGCCTACTGTATTCATTGTATTTTATGTGCATTTTGAAAATTTAAGGCATGGCATATATCCACTCTTTTGTCTGTTAGTTTTTATTAGTATGTTATTACACACAATGGGTTTTATTATGACACTTTCGTACATATCAAATGGATTTAGAACATATTCATTCCCCTTTACCCTGTTTTCCTCCCACTCCCTTTGGCTTTTTTTCCTCTTCCTAACTAATCTCCCCTCTACTTCTATGTCTTCTATGCCACCCCCCCCACCCCCATGACCCAATGAATTTCATTAGGGCTGCTTACAGAAGCACACATGAAATGTTGTTTATAGGAGCATGGATACCTTGCCAGTGGGTACATCACTGAAGAAAATTATTCTCTCCCACCAGCAACCATTAACTATGTACAAATTCTCAGGGGGAGGGGGATAGAAGCCTCATGGACTCCTCCTTCTTCCATGACATGATATTGATGGGCCCAGTCCTACACAGATCTTGTGTAGGTCATAGCTGCTGCAAGTTGAAGATTACAATGGCCATTCCATGGCCAGAAATCAGCATTTCACACCCTTCTCCCACCTTTCCTCTAGCTCTTACATTCTTTCCACCTCCTTTTCTTGATGTTCATTGAAACTTGGAGGAGGCAATATAGGTATTCCATTTTTTTTGTTTTGGTCTTTTTGAGACAGGGCTTCCCTTTAGTCCCAGCTGGCCTGGAGCTCACTATGTAGGCCAGGCTGGCCTTGAACTCACAGTGATCTGCCTGCCTCTCCCTCCTGAGTGCTGGGATGAAAGGAGTGTGCCACCATGCCCGGCATAGATATTCCATTTTTGAATGAGCAGTCAGGACTCATTTATTCTCATCACTTCAACCTGTTACCACTGTCCAATCCAAAAAGAAGTGTCCCGGCCCCCAAACTTTACATAGCTTCCTGTTGCCAATGGATAGTTTTCTTTGCAGTGAACATTTCAAGGTCTCTAACTGCTATATACAAAGAAACAAACTGAATGTGAATAGTAATAACAACAACAATAATAATGATAATAATTATAATCAATGAATTTTGAATCACTAAGACGATGATTCCTTAAAGTTAACTGAACTAGGTTTACATATTCATGTTTTGCCCAATCTAAAAGTATTTTTTTTAGAATTTTTAAATTTATTTTTGTATGTGCATGAATGTACTGTCTGCATGTAGGTTTGTGCACCCGTGTCATGCAATGCTGTGGAGATCAGAAGAGAGTGTCAGATTCCCCTGGAAATGGACTTAAGGATGGTTCTCAGTCACCATGTGGGTGCTGGGGATCAAACCCGGGTCCTCTGTAAGAGTGGTTGGCACTCTTAACCACTAGGCCATCTCTCCAGCCCCCTCAAAGTATTTTACAGAGGACCCGGGTTCGATCCCCAGCACCCACATGGCGGCTGAGAACCGTCTGAGGCTCCAATTCCAGGAGAACTCCAGTTCCAGGGGAATCCGAGACCCTCTTCTGACCTCCGCGGCGTTGCATGACACGGGTGCACAAACCTGCATGCAGACAGTACATTCATACACATACAGAAATAAATAAAATTAAAAAAATCTTAAAAAAAAAAGACATTTCTAATTCTGACGATATCTTTGTTTTCTCACTATCTATAGAATATTCAAGAAAACCTGGAACCCACTGACACCTTGGTTTAGGACCTTTTCCTTTTCATAAAGTTAGGGTGCATTCTTGCTCTTTGTGTAACTCCGATGTGGTCTTGTTGATAAGGAAGCTATTCTATGTCAAGGTAGTGGAAGTCTAAATCAACCCAGGGACTCTTGCAGTAGCCTCCCTGAAGGTCTCTACATTTTACTTTCTACTCTGTTTGCATAGAAATTAGAATTCTCTTTTTAAAATGCAAAGCAAATTATGCTAATACTGTTTTAAAGCTCTAACAGTTTGGCATATTGTAGAGTAAAACCGAAAAGTCCTTACTATGCTCTGTAAAAACTTCCTTTTTCTGATTATTTTTTCCGTCAATATAATTTCCTACCTTCCTTTTCATGTTTCTGCTGTGATTCCACCATACTGGCTGTTTTGCTGCTCTCTAAGCAGGACAAGCCTCATGACCTCTGACCTTGGGAATATGGCTACCTGCCATACTCATTCCCTGATCTTTGGTTGCCTTGTTTTCTCTTTGGTTTGTGCCTCTTTTTATTTTTATTTATTTAATTTTTTTTATTTTATTATTTAAAAATTTTTTTTAATTAATTTTATTTATTTCTGTATGTGTATGAATGTACTGTCTGCATGCAAGTCTGTGCACCTGTGTTACGCAATGCCGCGGAGGTCAGAAGCGGGCGTCGGATTCCCCTGGAACTGGAGTTCTCCTGGAATTGGAGTTTCAGACGGTTTTCGGCCGCCATGTGGGTGCTGGGGATCGAACCCGGGTCCTCTGCAAGAGCAGTTGGTGCTCTTAACCGCTAGGCCATCTCTCCAGCCCTATTTTTTATGTGTATGAGTGTATTGTCTGCATGTAGGTTTGTGCACCCATGTCATGAAATGGTGTGGAGGTCAGAAGAGGGTGTCGGATTCCCTTGGAACTGGAGTTAAAGATGGTTCTTAGCTGCCATGTGGGTGTTGGGAATCGAACCTGGGTCCTCTGCGAGAGCAGTTGGTGCTCTTAACCGCTGTGCCATCTTTCCAGCCCCATGTGCCTCTTTTTAAATTGCAGCTCTGGGAGAAGGCCTTCTCTGACTTTAAGTTCCTCTCCTCTCTTCATTCTTACCCCTCACCTTGTTTTGTTGTTCATTTAAAAAATATTTTATTATTTTTATTTTATGTGTATGAGTGTATTGCCTGCATGCACGTAAGTGCACCTATGTCATGCAATGTCTGCTGAGGATAGAAGAGGGCATCAGAGTCCCTGGAATTGGAGTTATTGATGGTTGTTAGCCACCGTGAGGGTGCTGGGAACTGAACCTGGGTCCTGTGCAAAAGCAGCCAGTGCTCTTAACTGTTGCACCATCTCTGCAGCCCCTGCTTTGTTATTCTTGATAAGCTTTAGCTTTTCCTATGTCTGTGTCTTGTATGTGCTTTCTTGTTCTTTCTCCACTGAACTATAAGCTCAACATGGTGTTGTTGTTTTTTTTTCATCCTGGAACAAGAACTGGTAAATAGTGTTTTATAATCACTTACTAGATGGATTAATTTTGTTTGATGATCCAGTGCCTTGGAGTACAAGGGTAAGACAGAGAAATGAAGGCAAGATGATGAATTATGAGGTGTCATATGATATAGAACTCTCTCTGCTTGCAAAATGTCACTTTCCAATTGACCCACTGGAAATATAGAGTAAATTACAAGTTGATTCTCTCCTATTAGGTGTTCCAGTTCTTCATCTGATAGCGTCTCCTTTCCCTGCAGTCTGGCACACCATGGATGATAATGAAGAAAATTTGGATGAGTCAACTATTGACAATCTGAACAAAATCATTCAAGTCTTTGTGTTGGAATATCTTCATTTGTAATATTCTAATTCAGTTCATGGTAGTTGTTTCTATATGAAATTTAAAAGATACTATTTAAATAATCTGATTTCATATAAATGTCTAAGCTATCTTATAGATTTATTCTGTAGGTATCTTTGAATATATGATCAGTGAACCATAGAATTATTTTATGCTATCAATTGCTCATTAATTTTCATCTAGAGATAAGAAAGGCACATGTAAAAAAGACAAAAATAGTTTTTTTGAAAGCCCCTTAGAAAACTTTGAGATAAATTTAGATTCACCTATCAATATCATAGAGTTTTAAGCAGCACTTTGATATGATGGTGTGCAATGTATAGCTGTAGTTTAATGATTTTCTATATGTTATATAACACAACATAGACATACTTCGACAGCCCTTAAATTTTTTGTGAAATCTTTGTAGAGTTTATTTTATGGAAATTAAAATCTGAATTAAATGCTATGTTGTAAGTTTGTTTTCATATACATAAATGAAAAAGTATGTGATTTAATGCATGGTCCAGTTTTCACCAAACTTTACAACTTTAATATTTCATTGTAAAAATAATATACAGTCAGTAACCAAACCATTGGAAAAAAATTCAAAATGAAAAGAATGGGGGCTGGAAAGATGGCTCAGCAGTTAAGATCACTGGCTGATTTTGCAGAGGACCTGGATTATTTTTCCAGCCCCTACTTGGGAGCTAACAACTGTCCATAACTTCAGTTCTAAAGGATCCAATGCCCTCTCCTGATTTCTGTAGGCACTGTGCAACACATGTGCTCTTACATATATGCAGGCAATATACTCATATATATAAAATAAATAAAATATTTTGAAAATGAAAAATATAGTCCTGTTACATTAACAGAATCACTGCCACCTCTTTAGTTTCTCTCTCTTTTTTTGCACATATTTCTTATATAACTATAATCAAACAATATCTCTAATTTTGAGGGGGATTTCCCTCCTTTTAATGTAGTTATAAGATGTGTATTTGAAGTTTTGGTCTTGGGTTGAGATAAAGACAGAAAAAAACTAAAATCTTCAGAGTCGTTATTAAGGTATGACTTTAGTAGCATATAAACTATGATAATTTTTATGCAATTAGATTATATGGGATTTATGATTGTAGTATAGCAGAAGTTATAGGATTTTTTTTCCTAGAAACACATAGGCATCCTGGATTTTCTTTAGAGAAAGGAAGGAATTATCAAGAAATAATATATTTTTTGGTCTTTTTGAGACAGGGTCTCCCTGCAGCCCCAGCTGTTCTGGAACACTCTATGTAGACCAGGCTGGCCTTGAATTCACAAAGATCCACCTGCCTCTGTCTCCTGAGTGCTGGGATTAAAGGTGTGCACTACCATGCCCAGCTAAGAAATAATAATCTTTATTAATTGACTAATTGGGGAAATAGGTCCATTCGTATAAATGAAGCTAGCTGTGGTCACTGTTCTCTATGTGTCCTGTGTTCAAGGCAGATATAGAGTAAATAACTAATTATTCTGAGGCCAGGTAGAGAGGGACACAGATCAGCTGAGTGGGGAGGCAGTATCAACTTTAAGTTAATACAGTGGAGGTCATGGATATAGTAATTTGCCTGCTAGAACATTACTTCTGGCAAGAAGACAAAAATCATAGTTTAAATATTGTGACTGTGCATAATTATGTATAAGAATATCATAATTATGCATGTTATATGATTTATAAAAACATTACAATTTCATATTTTACACAATTAAATTTTTCTAGAATTTATTTTTATTTTACAATGCTGTTTCTAAAGTTATGTAAGGGATGTTGTGAATTAATATTTTTTTTTTGAGATAGGGTCTCATGTATACTAGGCTGGCTTCGAACTCACTATGTCGTTGAGGATGACTTTGAACTTCTGATAATCCTATCTCCACCTCCTGAGTGCTGGGGACGAGACAGAGGCTTTGTGCATACTAGACATGCACTCTATCAACTGAGTGGCATCTCCAGCCCCATGAGTTAATGTTAAGAGCTAACGCTTACTGAGTGCTAAGTCTCTGACAGACAATTCTGGACATGCTTTATATATTTTTGCCAACATGATCCTCACAACACCACAAGAGGAAAATGTTATTATTCCATTCACCTTATGGTACACAGAGTGGTGAAGTATATTCTTCCAGATCATGTAACTAATATGACAACAGTGAGATCTGAACTCAGAACTTTAAGAGTCTGGCCCGAAAGCTCACACATGCTCTGGACTACTGTCTCAGTATGTGAAAAGAGCTTTGCAGAAGATTGTTAGTATCAAACACAAAGTGAAGGCTCTATCTTGAAAATTTTACAGGACATTCCCTTAGTCAGGGTAGGATTCTTGAGTCCTTGTTGCTAAGATTCACCTCATAATATTAGGCATCAAAGGCATATCATCTCTATTGCAGAATTGCATCTCTGCCATACCAGAGGCTATTTTTACATTAGCCTGAGTACAACAGAAATCAACACAAGTGATTCCAGGGCTAAAGAATTTAAGCCACAAAGCAGGATTAAAGAGAGTTGAATTTTCCAGATTAATTTTTTACATGACAGAAAATAGTTAACAAGAGTTCAGAGAAGATAAATTTTTTTAACACCAGAAAAGAAATATATTCATGATGCATGGTTTGAATGATAATGGCTTAATGGACAATAAGCATCAGGAAAATAGGTTTTAGTAAGGAATCTAAACTTTAGTTGACAGTACTGCATGTAACTTATAAGCTGAAATGATAAGCTCCTTTTGAGGCAGAATGAAATTAATAGGAGAGCTATTATATCTGTTGAGTTGGCATTCATAGAATTATTTTTAGAGGAGTCAAAGGGTATGTTGAAATGGGATATGGGGGAAAACGAATACAAAAGCAGCTTCATCCAGCGAAGGCTTCCTTGCTTTGCAAAGGCACACAATTCTCTTCACTAAGACTTTGCATGAATATGAAGAAAGCAATCATGATGTCATAAAGGGAGACATTTTAGAGTATTAATTTTGATAGTCATCTCTGAAATATGTTCTGTATAATTCATGCCAGTCAGAACTATGACTTTTTGAAAATTACAGCTGCAAAGGCAGTGCTCCATAAACATTATGTGGTGTTTGGAATCGATCTCGGTGCGTTGTGGAGCATTTTACAGCCACTAGGAGAGCCATTCGTATGTTTGCCTATGAGTGTCAACCCTGCAATATGTAGGGCTATTTTTCTTCTTCAAGAGAAACAAGTTCAAAGGAAAATATTCATAAAAGAGTATTCATAACTTTGGCATCTAAAAAAAGTCATGAGCCTGTTATTGTAGCTTGAGGGCTGCCTGTGGTTGGAAGAGAAAAGACAGATCCTTAAAATGGAGAAATGTTTCAGATAGGAAACCACTTGTCAAAAGAACAAAGCAGCCCATGTTTGCAGCTCCAGCTCGGATCCTTAAACAGTTTATTTCATGAAGCTTGTTTCAGTCCATCAAAGAAATACATTTATTATGATGCTCCAGCAAAAATCACATGAAAATTGAAGATTTGCTCTATCAAAGTGGTCCAGCTGGAGATGATTACTTTACATAAAAGAGGAACAAGCCAAGATTCTAGATTCTTCCATTTCTCTAACATACAGACAGTTCCATGTGAGGCTTGGTCATATCCTGTTCTGATGAATATTACGTCTTAGTTTCTTTGAAGATGTAAACTTGACAAATGAAAGTATGAAGACTACAGAAGTAAAGGGAAGATGAGAGAGACTATTCTGTGACTTACAGCACAGCCAAGGTGGGAAATTACTTAAATTTTCTATCCAGGAAGGCATGGGTTTTCTCAGAGCCTCTCTTCCTGCAGACTTTAGGCTTCAAAGCTGAATGTAGGAAGATTGAGGTTTCCCTCTCAGTTTCAGGGACACTGTCTACGCAGCTTGAAACTTTAAAAGTGGTTTTCAAGTGGTTTGACTTCCTCCCCTTACCTTTTGTCCTCCTCTGACACCCACAGGCTAATCTTTTCAGACTTCAAACAGTGAAATGGATGTGCTGCTGCAGGGGCAGAGACCATAGTGTGAAGCCACTGTCACAGAGAGGAGAGGTATTGGTTAGCTGAGTAGTGGGGTGGGAGTGGATAGTCTTCAAATCCTCTTACCCATGAAAATTGGCCCCAGAATTCTGGCACTATATCCAGCAGCAATAATTTATGACAGTTTTGAAGAGAGCTGGATGAAAGGACTGCCTGTGTCATGGCTGAATCCCTCAGCCTGAATTTGGTTGGCATGCTCACGAAATGTGAAGTCATCTTCTTGTGCTCATATTTCAAAGGCCCATGAAACATGAAACCTGGCCCAATCTCTCAACATATCCAGATTTGCCAGCGGAGAGTTTAGACCATTTGAGAATTAGTAGTAAGAGCACACACTTGCCCAGGAGAGAAAAAAAAAATGGCTTAAAGCAAACAAAAGATGCTCAAGTTCATAATCACTATAAAGATGACAAAAGTAGATTTAGATACTGATGAAGTATAAATAACAATATTTATTAATAGCACTGGAAACTTTGCTCTCTTTTACCTACTGAGCAGTGTGGGTATAGGAGGTCCTTGGCATTCATTAATATTTGTAGTTTTGTTTTAACAAAGAACGACATGTAAATTATGTCCCTGAAGAGATCAGAGTGGGAATGTGAAGGAGCGCAGCTGACCCCTGGCCATCAATTTCACTGCTGTCCTCCTTGGTACAGGAACACTTGGGCTAAATTCCCCGTTAATACGACCCCCCCACCCCCATGATCCTCTAAGCCAGCTGCTCCTGCTGGGTTGTAGTTAAAGAGGTCTAGAAAAGTGATGACTGCAGAGAGTAGTTATGCAAGTTATTTTCATCTTTTATTGGTAGAAGAGTTAAAAGATCACTTAAAATTTTTTTAATTTTATTTATTTTTTATGTGTATGAATGTATTGTCTGCATATAGGTTTGTGCAATGCTGCAGAGGTCAGAAGAGGATGTCGGTATCTCCTGGAACTGGAGTTAAAGACGGTTTTTAGTCACCATGTGGGTGCTGGGAATTGAACCCGGGTCCTCTGCAAGAGCAGTTGGTGCTCTTAACCACTAGGCCATCTCTTCAGCCCCTAAAACTTTTTTTTTTAATGGAGAAAAATGTAGCCAAGTGTCTAGGAGATCTCTCTTGGGACTGTTAGTCCATTCTAGATTATGTTAGAGTTATTTCATGTCAAATAATTTTTTGATAGACTTACCCATGATGTTGTATATTACTATCTTCATTTTCCAAAGAAAGGAACATGGAAATAAACTATTCTGTGCTGATGCTAAGATTAGCCTGATACACAGCATCAGTACTTTCAGATTGATTATAAAGGTGTTAGAAAAAAAAAAAAAGGAAAATTTTCTAGTTTATTCGTTTCCAGATAAGGTTAGGACCATACCTCCAAGGGGCATTTGGAAATTTGTGTGCATGCATGTGAGTGTGTGTGTGTGTGTGTGTGTGTGTGTGTGGAGCAAAAACAAATTTTCAGGACAAACTTCACAGTAAAGAATTTTCTTACTTCAATGCCCACCAAGAAATGCTGACTAATTTACAGCATCTTCATTTTAGAGGTTCAATGATTAAAATTCAGAGATGAGACAGTCAAGATTCTTTTGATTGCAAGTGACAAAAACAAAAGAAATAAAAAATCAATTCAAACTTATTTGACCAAAATAAGTAGCCGTCTTCAAGCAACAGAGTCTAAAATTTTTTCTTCTTGTCCACCTGCTCTGCCCTTTTCTGAGTTAGAATCCAAGCACATCTTTCTTCAGGCCCATAGCTTCATTCTTTAGGGGGAGGGTTGGATTTTTGAGACAGCATCTCCCCCTGTAGCTCCAGTTGGCCTGGAACTCACTGTGTAGACCAGGCTGTCCTTGATCTCACAGAGATATGCCTGCCTCCACCTCCCAAGTGCTGAGATTAAAGGGGTGTGTTGCCATGCCCAGCATTTCAGTTTTAATGAAAGGAGATATGCCCCCCTGTGCTATAGTTCTACAAAGTTTTAGGCTTGACCAGTCTGTGATGGGGATGGAATACACTAATTAGCTTTTGGCTCATGGCTTATGTTTATCCCTATACCTGGGGGAACAGTCAGCTGCACCAACCTGCTTTGATGAAGGTAGGAGAAGGCGTGGGTTCCCAAAAGTCTAGAGAAAAGTTGCTGTTTATGAACAAGAACAAAAACATCCACCACAGCTAGCAAATTGGGCTATCTATCTATCTATCTATCTATCTATCTATCTATCTATCTAGCTATCTATCATCTATCTTTCTATCATATCTATCTATCTATCTATCTATCTATCTATCTATCTATGTATCTATCATCTATCTTTCTATCATATCTATCTATCTATCTATCTATCTATCTATCTATCTGTCTGTCTGTCTGTCTGTCTGTCTGTCTGTCTATCTATCTATCTATCTATCTAGCTATCTATCTAGCTATCTATCTATGTATCTATCATCTATCTTTCTATCATATCTATCTATCTATCTATCTGTCTATCTATCTATCTATCTATCTATCTATCTATCTATCTATCTATCTATCTTAGATGGTATGGTACCACATTATCTTATCTTACAAACCATGTGGCATTATTATGGTGTTATAGAATGGAGACATATTTGATCCTTCATCAAAGCTCAAAATACAGGGCCAATGTATTAGACGAACACTGCAGCGGTCATAAGCCACACCATGGCTCAGACTTTAAAAACATGGATTGGAGATTCCTAAATTCCGTTGCTCATGCTTCATTTCCTGTAGTGAAATGTCAATGGAAAACAGAGCTATTTCAATGAAGATCTTAATTTCTTCAGGATAATTGTTTTTTTTCCAGCTTTATTGAAAGAGCTTAAAAAGCTTCATCTTAGGGAAGAAGGTTAAACTTGTTAACATTTCAACTTGAGAGAAGATAGAGAAATTGTAGCGTGTCAGAAACCAAGAAAAACTTAGGATACTGACAAATGGACCAAGATAGGTGGAGTTCTCTTGATATAGGAGGTTAACAGTCCTGGAAGAAGCCTTTTCCTGATAGTGTTTGTGGTCAGGAAGACTGTAAAGCAGACAAAGACCAAGTTCAGCCCAGGAGGGAAAGATTTGCCAAGTCACCAGGTATGTTTCATTCTAGCAGTTCTATTCAAAATCATAGTCACTCATTACTTTGATTAATATATATGTATTATTGAGTTTTTATGCATTTCAGACAAAATATTGTAACCATTTTTATAGCCCCTCTCCAGTCTGGACCCCCCCCCCCATAGCCCAGCCACTGGATTTCATGCAGTCTGTCATATATGTTAAGGTCTATTGAGTTATCTGGCTTAGTGTACCCAGATGACTCTCAGTGCAGGTTCATTCACTGGGGTCTTGTCAGCCTATCTAGAGTCTCTCCTTTAAAGAAGATCAACTCTTCCTCACCCAGTAGTAATCAGCTGTAAATAGTTTTTGGCTAATATGGAGGCCTGCTACTCATTTCCCCAGTTTTATCCTGGGCTTTTGTCTATTTGAGTTTTCATGGGTCTTGTGCATGCTGACATCTTTGCTGTAGGTTCATATGAACAAGGAAGGTCCCAGAAGCCTGAACGACTCTGTATCCATATGGTCATGTACCTCCTCCCCTGGGTCTTATCTTTCCATTCCCTCTTTCACAATTGTCCCTGAGCTCTGGGTGAGTGAAGTTTAATATAGGAGTCTTGTAGAGGGGCCTACAATTTGCAGACTCTTATTGTCTATGTTTGGCCATTTGTGGCAGGAACTCATGTGTGGTACTGCAAACATAGCCAAATAGACATGGCTGGAGAGGTCAGAGATCTTAGAGAAAACCTTAAGGCTAGACAAATGTCATTTCTTACTTTATGTTAAATATTGATCTTTGTATTTATAGACAAGTATGTCAGTCACTATTCATCAAAAAAGCTTCTTTTGCAACAGACAGAGATTATTAGAGTTGCAGAACTGGTCACATACAGAGAATAAGTGTCTGTGAGATGCTCAACCCTAAGTGATGCATCTACGATGGAATCTCTATACCTAAGGCTCAAAGGACATAGAACAAGGGGTAGAGAGGATATTAATGCATCTCTTAACTGTCATCAATGAATCTCTTTAATGCACAGAGGGCAATGAGTACTTTGCCATTTAAGCACAAAATATATACTTCTTATACCACTCTACAGAAAAATTGTTATCAGGCCAATGTAGAGAGCTAGATGGGTCATAAGTCTCCATCAAGGTCATTATCAGACCAACTACATGGGTGGAGCTAAACTGAGATAGTTGGTGAGGAATTGAATCTAACTGTTTGGAGCTGACACTGGCCTTAGTGATCAATTCCATGATTTTCAATTTCAGTTTTAGACTTTTTCTGAGAGCAGCCCTGCAGACAGTGTCCCTTTCCACATTTGCACAGTCTCTGAGTGGCAGGCCTCAGGAAAAGCCTACAAGTCATCAAGAAGACTCACATCCAGCTGTAGACTTTCTTGTGACAGTGTTTCCTTTGGTGGATGGGTCAGCAGTAGAAAAGAGTCTCATCTTGTCACTCAGTATGACAAGGAAGGTGGTGGCCTGCTCCAACTAGAGGGAATCTATTGTTTCAAGCTTAGTTAGCCTGAGGACCCGAGAACAGAGAACAGCCACAAATCATGGAGTCTATGTTGAACCTTCCACAACCCCAGGGTGAGAGTCAACCCTAGGAGACAGCTGTGCAGAGTATAGTTAACAGAAGATGACAAGCTGAAAAGCACCATTGGCAGGAGCTTTAGCTTGGGTAGTAAAGCACCCAGGGAAAGATCCACCCTCAGTGGGGAGGGGCAGACCTCATAGTGTGAGAATAACTTTGGAATGGCCCTCAGCCTGAGGCTGTAATCCCTGGAGCCACGTATCTGCCCTTCATTGCTGTAGAGTCTGGAAACTTTGAAGCTCCATCAGAATACTTGACACCCACAGCTGTCTCCCTCCAGCAAGGTGATTGTGATGGTTAAATAAGAGAAAAAGGATCTTCCGATTGGACTACCTCAACCCAGATGGCCCACCCCAAATGTGGGCAGTATTAAAGACCATGGCAGAGGGAGCTGATCCCTTTTTTTTCCTGTGGCTTACCTCTCTCTCACTGGTGAGTTTGTCTTGCTGCTGTGATCAACCCTTTGGATCCCAGCGTGTACTGAGACTGGCAGATCTCCTGGAATCCATCAGGCCTTCAGCACCAGATTGGGACTACTGAGACATCCAGCCTTGTGGACTGAGCAGTTCCCTGGATTCTCAGCCTCTCCAGTGCAGCATGGCTACTGTTGGACTCCTTGAACTCTGTCATGTGAGCAAATCAATAAATTGTACATAGCTATATATTTGTCCTGTTGCTTCTGTTTCTTTAGAGAACACTGACTAATACAGTGACCAGTGCTTAAAGGGTTTGGAAAGTATGAAGACAGGCCCCATGCCTGAATTCTAGAGACAGTCTTGGGAATCTCGGGAAGTGGGAGAACCAGCCCAGTTCAAAGACTGCAGAGCTGAGTGTGTCCATCAGAGGGTCCTGGTGTGCAAGAAGAGAATTTACTAAAGTGAAGCTCTGGTGAACACTGGGCACTTGTCCACTAAGGCTCAAAGCTAGCAGAAACCATGGACAAAGTAAGAGTCCACAAGGATAACTGGCCTTTCCCATGCACAGTAGTTTGTAATTTTTGAAGGTCTTCAAAGAAGCTGATCCTACACGAATCTGACACTTCATCATTTCTATTTTCTTTTCTTTTTTTTTTAAATTTTATTTATTTCTGTATGTGTATGAATGTACTGTCTGCATGCAAGTTTGTGCATCCATGTTGTGCAGTGCCGCGGAGGTCAGAAGAGGGTCTCAGATTCCCCTGGAACTGGAGTTCTCCTGGAATTGGAGTTTCAGACGGTTCTCGGCTGCCATGTGGGTGCTGGGGATCGAACCCGGGTCCTCTGTAAGAGCGGTTGGTGCTCTTAACCGCTAGGCCATCTCTCCAGCCTTATTTTCTTTTCTTTCCTCTCTTCCTTCCTTCCTTTTCATATTTGTGCTTCCCCTTTTCTTCTGTTTAACTATAAATTTAGCAGTACTTTTGCTTTATTATATGTAAAAGCAAAACATTTTTATTTTTTGTTAGCCATATGGTCATCTAATTTTGTTTATGCATTCTTTAATTTTTTAATTTATTTTATTTTATATTTTATTTTTTGGTCTTTTCGAGACAGGGTCTCCCTGTAGCCTCAGCTGTCCTGGAACTCGCTCTGTAGACCAGGCTGGCCTTGAACTCACAAAGATCCGCCTGCCTCTGCCTCCCGAGTGCTAGGACTAAAGGTGTGCACCACCACGCTGGTTTATGCATTTTTAATGTTAGGCGATAGCTTTTTCTTTTCTCTTTTAACACTTTGTTTTCCTTTTCTTTCTTTTTGCTACTCTTTTAGAAGTATTTTGGATTTTTCTTACTGGTTATTATTTTTTTTAATAAAAATCTCTTATTTTTAAAAAATTTTCACCTTACATTTATACGAGTTAAGTAATTTTTTTCATCATTGGGAAATCTTCTTTTTTCACTTATTGTTAATTTTCCTTTTGAATTTCTTGCACTTTCCCCTTCCGTAATAGTCTATGCTTCTCTACTCATCCACTTATTTTTATTTTCTCTTATTCAACTGGTTTTCTGTCTCTCTCCTCCTACCTCCATCTCATTTATTTCATATTTGCACATTTACTATAAACAATTTTCTTAAAAATATTTTTTTATGTGTATGACTGTATTGCTGGTGTGCATGTAAGTACACCCCTGTCATTGGCTCTTATAGCCTTGGTGAGCAGCCCAGCACTTGGCACACAGTAGATGCCTAAATACTTGCTTGATGAATGTTATACATGAAGAAACTTGTCTTTCCTAATCCTGCACCTTCAGCTAGAATGATCCACTTGCCAATCACATAGTCAATACAAATGAAGCTTTGCTCTCACTTGTGTCAAGCATCTTGACATATCTTGCTTTTGATCTGCCCTTGATCTTGTTTTCCGGATTCTTCATCTGTCTCTTGAAGCAGTGTAACATCCTCTGGGTCAGACTTGTTATGGCTACTCTATCTTCCATTATCTATGCTTCATGCAATAATCAGAAAACCATTTAAATTCATGAACGATGCAAGATCTCATTACCATGTTGTCTGAAACCTCTGATGCTATTTCATTGCACTAAGATTTAATATGGGGGCTGGAGAGATGGCTCAGCGGTTAAGAGCACTGATTGGACCTGGGTTTGATCCCCAGCACCTACATGGTGGCTAAGAACCGTCTTTAACTCCAGTTCCAGGGGAACCCGACACCCTCTTCTGATCTCCGCAGCATTGCACGACACGGGTGCACCAACCTACATGCAGACAGTACATTCGTACACATAAGAAATAAAAAATAGGGGCTGGAGAGATGGCCTAGCGGTTAAGAGCGCCGACCGCTCTTACAGAGGACCCGGGTTCGATCCCCAGCACCCACATGGCGGCCGAGAGCCGTCTGAAGCTCCAATTCCAGGAGAACTCCAGCTCCAGGGGAATCCGAGACCCTCTTCTGACCTCCGCGGCATTGCACGACACGGGTGCACAGACCTGCATGCAGACAGTACATTCATACACATACAGAAATAAAAAATAAAAAAAATTAATATGGATTCTGTATTATATTTCCACTCAAAAAGGACTTTCTCCTTCCCTCTCTCAGTGTCAGCACCCCAAACTTCAATTTTTATTGTTCCTTGAACTTGCTAAGTTCTTTCATGATGTATGGAGGTTTTGAGATATCATTTTTTTCCACACGGAATTTTCCTTGACTCCTGACTCAGTTTCTTTACCTTGTCTCAGAGGCCTTTCCTCACATCTCCTTATCTTATGTATATGTCTCCCTTGGCCCTTGGCTCATTTCTTCCCTACATCTATTATGATTTGTCATTGTTTAAGCCTAGATATATTTCTGTAATCACCTTGTAAGAGCCAGGACAACAAGGTTGTTCTTGCATTCATTATTTTATGCCAGTGACTTGCAGAGATAGTAACACAAAGCAGATGTTTAATAAATATTTGGTGACTGAATAGATGATATTTAGGTGTTCTTGCAGCTTCCAGTTCTTTGCCTTCAGGGTATTGACCAAATGACTCACTTTCAAAAAGATCTCCTCTTAGCTACCCTATATAAAACATAACAATGCATTTCCTGCCTTTGATCTCTTGATGTTGGTGAAAAAATTCAGTAACCTTAGTCTGTGCCTCTGGTGCTCTGTTTGAAGATAGGTTATTTTCTGCTGTTGGAGATCCCCAAGGCAGCCCCACCCACTCCAGAGATTATGGTCTCTATCCTATTTGGAAGCTTGTCCTGTGTCCTCTCAAAAAGATAGGGCCAAGAGAGCACAGGTAAGTTGTTTAATACTTAAGACCAGATATCATGTTTGGGGATCCCCACCCTGATCAGTGTCTTTTCACAGCATGGTGTTAATCTTTTATCTCTGTTTCAAATCAAACTGACTCTCTTTGGGGTATGAGACATGTATCCCAAAGACTATCGAGGACATAGTTATTGGAAGTAAAAAAGAAACAAGAATTTGACTTCTAGTTACATAGTCAAAACTTAGAAGGATCAGACAAGTACTGAGGGTCAAATCTACTGGGGTTGGAATGAGGTTCCCAGGAGCAGATCCAGCCGCAGAGCAAGGCTTCTACCCAGGAATACTGGATTGTGAGCAGGGTTTGTCTGACCTCCTGCCAAAGGGAGGCTCCAAGCTCCAAGCTGGGGCTCTGCTTTTCAGTTTCCAGCACATTTCGAGGGTTCTGACACAGATAAGTATCTGACAGAATGGCCATGAGTTTTAGTAGTTCTGGAAAATTCCCTATGTCTATCTCTTGCTTCTTATCGAACCCCTTTCAGAGAAGGGCATTTTAGGAAGTTCCAAGGAAGAGAGGTGAAAAAATTGGACATGAAATAAAGTAGAGCTGAGCGTGGTAGTGATTCTTGTAATCCTGGCACTTGTGAAGTACAAACAGGAAGATCAGGAATTCAAGATCTGCTGAGCTCCATGGCGAGCTTGAGGCTAGCTCAGGCTACATGAGACCTAGTCCTAAAAAACCAAACCAAACGAGGTCACAGAGACAAACAACAACAGAGTGGAGAGAACCACAGCACTGAGTCTTGTTCTGCACTGGTGAAACGTTTAGTTGTAACTCACTTTGAGTAAGAAGCCTGCCTTAGGCCCTCATGGCAGGTACACTTGGTCTCTCTGGCTTCTGTGTATCAGCAAGACTTTTAGGTTTAGGCTGCTTCCTCTGGTAGCAAAGAACTTGGCCCAAGAAAATTTGCGTGGGCATCTTTAAAACCTCAACCAAAGAGTTTTTGACTCATCTTCATGACTTCCTCCCACATCTCTCAACAGGGAAACTCCAGAGGGTGGTGGCTGTTTCATGTCTTCCTGTTCTGAAGCATTTTCCTTCCTGGAAAAGGGATGGAAATAGAGGGTGTTTTCTTTTTTTATTTTATTATTTTTTATGTGTATGAATGTACTGTCTGCATGTAGGTTTGTGCACCTGTGTCGTGCAATGCCTCGGAGGTCAGAAGATCGTGTCAGATTCCCCTGGAACTGGAGTTAAAGACAGTTCTTAGCCACCAAGTGGGTGCCCATATGAGCTGTTTCCTGATATGAAGGCTGTTACTCTGCCTGATAACATACTGACATACTTACACAGGGGTGGAAATGATTGAACATGGAATGAAAAGGGGAGAAAAGAAACACCCAGAATTGTAGAATTTGTGTGCATTGATTTGGGATATCAAGAAAAGTTATTATCAGAGAATAGCATGTTCCCAGCCTATATACTCAGTGAAATTAGAATCTGTCATAGTCTTCCTAGTTCTCCTCAATTCATGAATGACTCTGTCTCTTTTTCTGGAACTGCTTCTTCTCCAGACTTGCTAATGAAGGGTTATGGGGCTTGGCTATTGGTCTTCTTCATTTCTCCATCACAGACCACGATCAAACTCATCTAGCTTCAAGTCTTGAAATTCTCACCCAGGGAGACCGTCATTCACTGGATTGCCTTGTTACCGGTGGAAATGTAACAGACCCCAAAGGGCCACTGAACTGACCGTGATGCCCCACACTCTTAGTTTCTATTATACGTAGTATCTCTCTCTGATCCTCCCCCCAAATGCCCATAAATGCCTCTATTGCCTACCTTTTATATTTGAGACCCCATTGCTATTAACCCATTCCTCTGGCAAACCCAACACATGCCAGTTACTATTCAAATGAGCAAAACAAAAACCTCTACCTTGGTGCTTATACTGTGAAAGAAGGAAGCAGAAAATTAAAAGTAAAAATATTACATCAATTATATGGTAGTTTAGAGAGTGATGAAAGAAAGGCAAGAGCCCAGAGAAATCAAGATCATAATTTTAAATAGAGGGTTCATAGCAAGATTACATCTTAGTAAGGACTGGAAGAAAATGAGGCAATTAGTTAAGAAACTATCTTGGTGGAGAAGGGACTGCTCTAAAGAGAAGAAATAACTTATGCAAAGCCACTGTAGTAGGATCAAGCCTGAGGTGCGTAAGAAATGACAAACAGTGCAGTGTATCTAGGGAAGAGAAGCAATGAGGGAGACCGATCAAACATGAAGTCAGAGTGTGTTACCACAGAGTCAAATAGACCACTGTAAGGACACCATTTATTCTGAATGAATGAAGAACTGCTGCTGGATTTCAAGTGAGGGAGTGTCATTCTTCCTATTACACGAAGGGCTCTTAGGGTAGAAGCAGAAAGACTTCCTAAGAGAATCCTATAGTAACTGAAGCCAGAGGCAATGGTGGCTTAGACCAGGATGGCAGCAATGGAGATGGCAAAAGAGGACTAGATTCAGGTTTTTTTTTTTTCTTTTGAGACAGGGTTTCCCTATAGCCCCAGCTGGCCTGAAACTTACTCTGTAGACCAGGCTGGCCTTGAACTAATAGAGATCCACCTGCCTCTGCTTCCTGAGTGCTAGGATTAAAGGCACTCACCACCATGCCTGGCTTAAAGAAGGTTCTTAGCTGTCATGTGGGTGCTGGGAATCAAACCCTCATCCTCTGTAAGAGGATGCTCTTAACTGCTCTTAACTGCTGAGCCATCTCTCTAGCCCCCTCAGGTATATATTTTTTAATTTTTTTATTAATTTTATTTATTTTTGTATGTGTATGAATGTACTGTCTGCATGCAAGTTTGTGCACCCGTGTCGTGCAATGCCGCGGAGGTCAGAAGATGGTGTCGGATTCCCCTGGAACTGGAGTTTCTGATGGTTCTCGGCCGCCATGTGGGTGCTGGAGATTGAACCCAGGTCCTCTGCAAGAGCGGTCGGCACTCTTAACCGCTAGGCCATCTCTCCAGCCCCCTTCAGGTATATTTTAAAGATAGGCCTGACCTGCCTGTTTCCTGACTAATGAGTGTGAAAAAGGAGTTAAGAGTGGCTACAATATTCTGGGCTGAGTGGCAAGATCAGAGGTACAGATAACCAAGATGGAGGAGACAGAGAAGATCAGGATTCAGTGCAGCAGGTTGAGTTGGACACTTGGGTGGACCTGTTCTCTCACCAGTGGTACATATAAATCTAGAAGACAGTTGGGAGATCTGCAGAGGCAAGACCTTGTCAAGTTAGACCTTGTGAATGGTCTAATGTAGTATTCTCTCTTTCCTTGTCATAGTTGTTGGGAAGCTACATCTCTATTTCATGATGAAAAGAGACAGTATTAATTACATTTTTATTCCTCTGTGTCCAGATAAAAAGGGAAGTAAAAGTGAAAAGTTTCAGGGTGAAATATTTTAGTCATAGAATTGAAGCTGGGGTGCAATTTGGAGGTAAGTGCTCTGAGCTGAACAGGAAAATGTGGGGTGGGTTCTGTGCCCACACAGCCGTCTACATTCCTACCTGTGGGCCAAGACACAGTGCTGAAGTGGCCTGTAGTTATCTGCTGGGAGCAAACCAGCTGACCGTTTTAGGATCCCAATTGGCTGGAATGCTCACCTCGAACCCCATTCCATCTTTCCTTCTCTGGTTTCGGACCATTTGACTTAATTCTGATCTCTCTGTCTCCTGTTGGCTTCTCCATCTTAGTGCTTCAGACAAACCTTTATCTTATGGATATGGTGGCTGGGCTGCAGAAATGAGGAACGTCCCCACCCACTCTCAGAGTCACCATTAAGATGATGAAGCCTGTCTCAAAAATACCAAAAAAAAAAAAAAAAAAGTGATGAAGCTGGGGGCTTCCTGGATCTAGGGCTCAGCTTGTCTGGTGCGCTTGGGCTGATTGTATTTCAGGTATCTCTGCCTCCCACCTCTCTGCTCCCTGCAGCGGTAGTTGATTGTGTGGAAGTTCCCATTCCTCAGAAGTTCAAAGGTTCATCCAGTGTAGTTCAGAATATGTAATTTGGTCATTGAATAGCAGGGTAGACTTCAAGCTTCTGGTTTCTAGAGAAAGGGAAGTAGTGTTAAATGAGAATAGAAACCCCAACGCATTCCCTGGAACCAGGAACCACATTAGCTGAAAAACTGCTGAGGGGATTTTGGGGGTCCTTCGGAGTGAAGTTTACCTTGTTCTTGTTAGTCTTGTGGGTAAATCATGGCCCTGCTCTGGGCTTTTGTAGCCTTAGCTGCAAATGACATACATAGATTCAACCTAATGATCTTCAGGGATCCTTTGAGCTCTAAGATTCCACAGTCACTCAGATGATTCTTAAGGGCTTTACTTTGGATTTGGGACCGAATTAAAATCTTGGTCCTGCAATGTAAAGCATGTTCAATTTCAAACAGGTTATATTTCATTTTTCTCATGTGTAAATTGAGCATTTTAGTCACAGGATTTTAATGATGATTAAATGAAGTAACAGGGAAGAAAAAACCTTGTGAAGGTATCTGCCACTTAATCACTCATGAAGCAAGTTGGCTCCCATGACCTTATGTGAGGCTATTTTCTTTTCTTCATGTTTCTTTTAGTTAGCATACAAAGTAATGGATTTCATTATGAGTGTGGATACATCTATCACGTATTCGTTCTTACTCATCCCTCACTGTTCTCTCCTGTCTCCATCAGGTAGTCTCTACTTCCTCTTTCATGTCACACAGATTCCACCACCGTCTCCCCTTCCTTCTTCTCTTAGTCTTCTTTCTCCTTTCATGTCTCAGATTCTGAGTCTGGTTTACTTCACTTAACATCAAGTTCCATCCATTTTCTGAAAATGTCATGACTTCTTCATTCTTTATGGCACATACACACACACACACACACACACACACACACACACCCCATGCAGACACACAGACACACACATACAACTGATGAATATCTAGGCTGGTTCTATAACTTGGCTATAGTGAATATTGTTGCAATAAGCATGAATGACCAAGTGTCTCATTCATGCTTATTGCAACATTAAATTAGATGAGATGGGGTCTCACTATGTGGCCCTGGCTGGCCCGGAACGTGCTATAGACTAGGCAGGCCTTGAACTCATAGAGATCCTCCTGCTTATGCCTACCTAGTGCTAGGATTAAAGGCTTGTGCAACCATATCTGGTTGACTTAGATTTCTTTGGATATATTTGTAACAGTAGCAGAGCTGTATCCCATAATAATTCTATTTATTTATTTATTATTTATGTTTTTTGAGATAGAGTCTCTGCATTAGTCATGGTTCTCTAAAGAAACAGAATTAGTAGAATGAATGAAAAAAATTATGGATTTATTGGATTAGTTCACAGGATACAGTCTGAGTAGTCCAACAATAGCCTCACTGCACTGGAGAGGCTGAGAATCCAGGCAGTTGCTCAGCTCATGAGGTTGGATGTCTCAATAGTCCCAATCCATGCTGAAGGCCTGATGGATTCCGGGAGATCTGCTAGTCTTCAGTCTACGCTGGAATCTGAGGAGTTGGTCACAGCAGCGAGACAAACTCACCAGAGAGAAAGAAGCTAAGCAGCAAAAAGGGGTGAGCTTCCTTCTGTCATGGCCTTTTATATGGGCTGCCATCAGAAGGTAACACCCACATTCAGGGTGGGTCTTTCAGCTCTAAATGATCCAGTCCGAAGATCTCTTTCTTATTTTAGTTAATCCCAGATCCAGTCAAGTTGACACATCACAGTTAACCATCACAGTCTCCCTGTAGTCCCAGCTGTCAGCTGGCTTGGAACTCACTATGTAGACCAGTGGGGAGGAGGGGGAGAGGGGGGGAGGGAGTAAGGGAGGAAGGGGGGAAGGAGGAGGGGGGAGGGAGAAGGGAGAAGGGGGAGGGGGGGAGGGGGGGAGGGGAAGGGGAGGGGGTTACTCCTTTGGCCCACATGCTGGACCCCACCTGGGCATCTGGGCCACCAGTGTGATGCTGGCTGTCCTTCTATCCATGCACACAGTTCCTCTCTATGGTTCTAGAGGTGGGTGGCAGATGCCTGCCTGGGGTGGGCAACAGCAAGCTTGCATGCCAGACACCCACCTGGGCTATAAGGGGTCTTACTTTTCAAAAAATTATTATTATTATTATTATTATTATTATTGTTATTATTTTGGTCTTTTTGAGACAGGTTCTCCCTGTAGCCCCAGCTTTCCTGGAACTCACTCTGTAGACCAGGCTGGCCTTGACCTCACAAAGATCCGCCTGCCTCTGGCTCCTGAGTACTAGGATTAAAGGCTTGTGCCACCACACCTGGCTTTATTATTTTTAATATGTGTGTGTGTGTGTGTGTGTGTGTCTGTCTGTCTGTTTGCATGTGAGTACAGAAGCCTAAGGTGTCAGATCCTCTAGAGTTGGGAGATTTTATATTATTAAAGTTATTTAAAACAACTTTTAATGAGCACATGACAATCCATTCTATGGATACAGCAAAATTTCTTTAGCTCGTTTCCCATTGTATTTCCAATATTTCACCTTTATAAATAAATAATACTTAATAAAAATTTGCATAGAAACCTTTGTCCAAATCTCTAGTTACTTGACAATAAATTTTCATATGCTGGAGGGTGACAGGTGATTGACAGATGATGCTTCAGGAGTCAATCTGCCTTGGGGCTGCTGAGTCAAGAAGAATGTCTTCTGCATGGGACCACATCCGCCAGTAGATGTCATCTTTGCCTCATGTTTCTCCTTGTGGTTTCTTAACCTATTTATTCTCAGGATTATCTTTGAAGTCTTGTGGTATAATAAGTTTGTGATTCAATAGAGCTCACCTCCAGATGTTCTTGTCTCTTCCCAAGGCCACCACTCAGTGCTGCTGAGGGCCTGGCTATTTTTCCTTCCTCTGTTCTGTTGATTTCATCCAACTCAGCAACATGTTTGTCGCTGACCTAATGCTGAGAGAGACATAGTCAGTCTGCATGGCTGGCAAGACTTATCTTCTCAGACTCTTTAAGAAAAACGTACATGCTTATACATGTGTGCATGCACTCCCATGGTGCTCATGGGAACTAGAGAGAGAGAGAGAGAGAGAGAGAGAGGCTCCTGCTTACTGAGTGCCTCCTTGAAACTTGTAATTCAAAATTCATAATAACCTTAAGAGATAGATTGTTTTCTGTACCTTTTCTAGGTAAGGAAGCCAAGGTTTGGAGATGTTAACTTGCTGAGATGCTACAATGTGCTGGATGGCTTTTGTTTTCAACTTGACATACCTGGTTTGAAGGAACCTCACTTGAGGAATTTTCTCCATTGGATTGTCCTGTCGCCATGTCTGAGGGGCATTTTCTTGATTGTTGAGTGATGTGGGAATGCCCAGTCCACTGCAGGTGGGCCGTGTCACTCCTGGGTAAGTGATCCTGGATTGTACAAGAAAGCAGGTTGAGCATGGGCCAGGGGAGCAAGCCAGTAAGCAGCATTCCTCCATGGTATGTGCTCCAGGTTCCTGTACTGATTCCTGCTTTGGCTGCCTTTGATGATGGACTGTGGTTGTAAGCCAAGTAAACCCTTTCCTCCCCAAGTTGATTTTGGTCAGTGCTTTTCTCACAGCAATAGAGAAGCTAACTAGAACATGCAACTAGTGTAATCTTCATCTTGATTGTCAACCTGATTAGATTTAGAGTCACCTGGGAGATCAAGGGACATCTCTGAGCATGTCTATGAGGACATTTCCAGGAGGTTTAGCTGAGAGTGAACAATGTACACTAACATGGGTTGTGTCATGGGATGAGGCCTCAGATGGACCAAAGGGAAGAGGGAGAGGCCAGCCAACAATCCAGGTAGCCCTTCTGTCAGCTTCCTGGCAGGCCATGATGTGCACTGCTTAGCTTCTACATGCTTTCCCTGCCGTGGTGGAAGGACACCTCTGAGACCACAAATCAAATCAGCCTTTCCTCTCTTAAATTGTTTTTTTTTTTTATGGAATTTTGTCACAAAGATGAAAAAAAACTTACAAGTACACATGCTATCTTGTTATCTAAAGGTGGAATTCAGTTCCAGGTACACTTACCTTTGAAGTCTATGATTTTAAAATTTTCCCATGTTGGTTAAAAAAAGTCTAGATACTGAGGTCCTGTCCGTGGCCTGTTAACCACCTGCCTACACATCCTAGAACTGTGTTTATAAGACTTTCCTGGGAGTAAAATATTGTGTGTACAATATCAACTGTAGACATTCATTTCATCTGCACTGTGACCATCTGGACCAACTGGAAAGCATGGCTAGAGAGGCCAGGCTGATCTTGTGTGGTCTGAGTGTTCAAGTCACTTTTTATGTCTCCATTTTATGGCAACAACAAAGGTCTTAAAATACTCTGGACTGATAAATTTTGAAATGGAGAACTTTGTTGCTAGGTAACTAACTACTCTTCTTTCTTTTGCTAGAAAAACATTATTAGATACCTGTTTTTTTCTTTATCTTAGCAGGAGATGGCTCAGGGCTTAGGACTGTGCTTTGGGGTCAGACAGACCAGAGTTTGAACTCTACCTCTGCTACTCACTCTTCTCTGAGCCCGACCAGGATGCTTAAAATTATGTCTCAGTTTCTTCCTCTGAAGACTGGGTATAACTATACCTGCTTCATAGAGCTGAGGTGAATATGTAAGATATTAATAGTGTCAATATCACATTGAACACCTGTTTCATAACTGCCTTCTAGAAAATTACAGAATAAATAACATTTAATTTATATATAATATATATTATATATAATAAATAACATTTAGTTAATAACAGGGTTATTCTACATCTTACATAATGTCCCTTTCTCCAGCTATTTATCAACAGTCTGTTTACATACATACCCATAGTTCACTCACTGAAAGTGTACAGTTTGGTAATTTTTATTATATTTGTTCATGTGTGCAGTCAATTTGGTCTGACTTTTCCTCTCTATTCTCCTACTTCCCCTCTTTTAAAATGGACATCTTTGCTCTGTGTGTATTTGAAGTGTGCAATTTTCTTTTGATTTATAGAATGGACATGCTTGCTCACAGCCAAGAGATTGCCTTGAGTCTCAGAAGAGATCTGAACCTTTTGAACAATGATGAGACTGTTACCTCTTTTAAAATTAGACTGAGGGCTGGAGAGATGGCCTAGCAGTTAAGAGTGTGACCGCTCTTACAGAGGACCTGGGTTCGATCCCCAGCACCCACAAGGCGGCTGAGAACCGTCTGAAACTACAATTCCAGGAGAACTCCAGTTCCAGGGGAGTCTGAGACCCTCTTCTGACCTCCGTGGCATTGCACGACACTGGTGCACAAACTTGTATGCAGACAGTACATTCATACACGTACAGAAATAAATAAAATTAATAAAAAAATAAATAAAATTAGACTGAATGTTATTTTCCTTTATGAGATACTCATGAGACTTTGTGGCCCTGGGATGGAACATTGTGGTCTGACTCTGAAATGGGCCACAGGCTTATGTTTTGAAGGTTGTGAAGCTTTTTGGAGGTGAGACCTGGCTGATGGAAGTGTCACTAGGAGCAGCTCACCTCATTTCTATCATCCAGTGGTTCTCTCTTATCTGTGTGCTATCCATCTTCACTCTCATCCTTATACCACAGATTGCTTTCTGTCTCTAAATATTCCTGGACATCTCATTCACACAGAGCCATAAAATACACAATCTTTAATGCCTGGCTTCTTTACTAAGCACATTTTTAAGGTTCATCCATTTTGTAGCATGTAACAGTAGCTCTTTTCTTTTCATGGTTGAATAAATTTCGTTACATGGATATAATGCTTTTGTCTGTCCATCAGTTGGTGAACAGTGGATTATTTCTAGTTTTTGTCTGCTAAGAATAATGTTGTCAAAAAATAATGTTGTCATGAACACTTGGTTCATGTTTTTGCATGCACATATGTTTCCATTTCCCTTGGATACTTCCCTAGAAGTAGAACTGCTTGATAATATGGTAGATAAGTAAGATTTTGAGAAACTGCCAAGGAACCTCTTGTCTCTGCATTCCCAGTGTTGAGATTACAGACATGTACTACTGCATCCAGCTTTTTCACGTGGGTGCAGGGGATCAAACTCAAGTCCTTGTGCTTGTTCTATAAGCACTTAACCTAGTGAACCAGCAATACATTCCCCTTTCACCTTGTTGATACTATCATTTGAAGTAGAAATGATAGGTTTTAATGAAGGTTAACTTGCCTTCTTTTTAAAAATTTTATTTATTTTTTATGTGCATGAATGTACTGTTTGCATGTAGGTTTGTGCACCCGTGTTGTGCAATGCCGTGGAGGTCAGAAGAGGGTGTCAGATTCCCCTGGAACTGGAGTCAAAGACGGTTCTCAGCCGCCATGTGGGGGCTGGGGATTGAACCTGAGTCCTCTGCAAGAGCAGTTGCGTTCTTAACCACTAGGCCATCTCTCCAGCTCCTTGCCTTCTTTTTTTGTTTGTAATTTTAGTGCCCTAAGATCTATTACCAAATTCAAGCTTATGAACATTTAGTCCTATGTTTTCTTCTAAGAGTTTCATTATTTAACTGTTACTAGGAATAAACAAGTTTTTGCATTTGGTGTGAGGTTGGAAGTACAAAACATTTTTGTAAAATAGTCTTCAGGGGTTTTGGTGAGGCATATTTAATTTATAAATCAATATGGGGGATCATTACAGTTTTATAATATGATAAATCTTCTGAACTATGATGATGTTTTTTTCTCCATTTTTTGCTCTTTTTGGGACATGGTCTCCCTATAGCCCCAGTTGGCCTGGAACTCACTATGTAGACCAGGCTGGCCTTGAACTCACAGATCTACCTGCCTCTGCCCGGAGCACTGGGACTAAAGGCTTTTCTTCATTTTTAAGCCTTTCTTATTCACATTAAACAATGTTTTACAGCTTTTGATATTGTTAAATTTTTTATGTAGTGTAATTTTTATTTTTTGCTAATTTCATACATGAGTATTGTTCTTCCAATGTTCCATCCTATTCTCTCACAATTTCTAGGTCTCTTGTTTGATTGTTATTCTTACAAATACATACATACATATATAAGTATACATAGTCTGTGTGTGTGTGTGTGTGTGTGTGTGTGTGTGTGTGTAATGCACTGAGCCACTTAGTGGTGCTCATATGCACCTGTGTTTAGGGTTGCCCATTTAGGATTAGATAACCTTTCAGGGAACTAGTCCCTGGAGAAAACTGATTCTCTGTCCCTAACATCCACTGATTGCTTGTAGTTCTTCATCTTGAGGTGGGACCCCGTGAAATTTCCTCCATCCACATTGGCATGTCGACTGGTTTTGTTGTCATTATGAAGATCTTGTTAGGCTACCATACTGTGGATATTTTGTTGGTATAGCTTCCCTATCATGCCCAGAATGGATTAACTATCAGCAGGTGTCTTGTTCCTCTGGCTTTTTCAATCTTTCCATTCCCTCTTCTGTGATGTTCCCTGAGCATTAGGTGAAGAGGTTGCATTATAGATAAATCAGTTAGGAATGAGTAGACTCCAGTCACTTATTCTCTACATTTTGACTAGTTGTGGAACTTTGTAGTAGTCTCCATCTGTTGCAAAAGAAGCTTTTTTGATGAGTGGTGAGAGCTACAGCTGTCTGTGACTATAAGGATATGCATTTAGAATATAGTAAGAGACTACCTTGGTCTAAGAAAGTAACAGTAGTAAGTTCTTCTCTAGGATCTATGATCTCATCATGTATACTTGGCTATGTTTATAATAATGTACGTGGGTTCCTTCCCACTGAGTGGGCCTTAAGTCCAATTAGACAGCTATTGATTGCTCCCAAGATAAAAGTGCTACTATTGAACCAATAGAGATAATTTGCTGGGACAGTCATTGTGGTCTGTAGGTTTTACAGCTGGCTTGAACTATTGATTAGTTTCCTCCCTTGGCAGTATTTTCTGATATTATGAGATTCTTCAGGGAGCAGGGTTCCGGGTCAGTTCCAGCTCAGCTGCTCCAATTCCTGTGTCAAGTATGTGGTGTCATCAGCAATAGGGTCTTACCTTCAAGTTATGGGAGGCAATCAAGGGCTGTGACAATAGTTTGTTTATTTATTTTTTATTATTTGTTCCCAGACTGTGATTTTCATCTCTTGAAGTTCAGTTACATGTTTTACATTTCCTGTAGGGAACAGGTGAAGGCACACTGGGGCTGGAGATGAATAATAGGATAATGGAAAACCTCTTAGTGCCTGGGATTGGGAAAGGTCCAATGTCAAGGTCTGGGCGCCCCACGTGTGGAGTCAAGACCATACCATAGCTGGCCATCAAAGGTGGGAAGTCCGTTCCTAAGAATCAGTCATCCCAAGACTAGAAACTTTAAATGACAGAAACCTCTCCTGGTCCTAGCATAAGTCCAACAGAGAGGGACAATCTGAGACCCCAGAGGAGGGGGTTGTGGGGAATGCAGCCACCCAGAAAAGGCTGAGACTGCTGCCCAACATCAGGAAGACCTCCAACCACCAATCTGCTTCACCACCAGCCCACCACTAGGGGAATGGGGAACATTGGTTCACGGTTGGGTTCACAGTTCCAGCTCACAGGAGGGAATCCCAGATCCAGGCTCATGGGAGTAAACTATAGCTCCACCTGACAAGTGAGGCCCACAGATCCAGGCTCATGGGAGGGGGCCACAGCTCTAGGTCCACAGGAGGGAACCATATCGCTCCAGGTTCACAGGAAGGGACCAGAGCTCCAACTCATGGGAGATGACCACAGTACCAGCTCACTAGCTGCAGGTTCATAGGAAGGGACCACAGCCTCAGGCTCATGGGAGATAATGACCACTCCAGGTTCACAGGCGAGGACCACAGGTCCAGGTTCATGGAAGGGGTCATAATTTTAGTTATGGAGGTTTCAACTATTTCCCTGTGTCCATCACACTGTCCACAAGATTTTACTTGTGTTTAAGAAAGAGCATTTTGGCTTCCATGAATCAAACAGAGGCAACAGTTACTTGTTGGCTTGAATTTAGAGGGATATCAGTATTGGAGAAAATTACTTTTCCTTTTTGCTTAAGGAGACAGATGGAGTATTATTTTTTTTTTCATGGTCAAGGATCTCATTGGCTTTTTTTTTTTTTTTTGGTCTGTTTTCCCATTTTCCTTGATGGCCAGGTGAACTGTAGTCATTTTTAAAGTCCTCCCACGGCCTGTTGGGCCCTGACTTGTCCACACCAAGACCTGCTGCCCACTACTGCTCTGGTGTCTGTGGCCAGGCTGCCTCCATCTTGGCTCTCCAGTTATTTTCTTTCTTACTTGTCAAGTCTTGAGTTCAAAATTTTGAGATCAATATAGAAGCCCGTAAGGTTAGGAAAATATTCATCCTGTGTAATAAGGTTCCTTACATGGAGCAGCGTACACACTCAGACTTTTGGGAGCCAGCATGCCCTGGACCCCAAGACCAACTCTTGGACTATGCCTCATTTTGTTTATGTCTCCTCTCTCTTCCCATGTGATAGCTCTTCCTCTTCCATTCCCAGTTAAAGTATCCTCCAATTTTCCCCATTTCCCCCTTGATAAGCCCTACTCTCCTCCTCTCTTGAGATCTTTCTTCCTCTCTCTTCCCATGGTTCCTTTCTACTTTCCAGGATCCTGCAGTTACTCACATCTAAGTAGTGGATCTAGAATCAACAAATGAGAGAGAACATGTGTCATTTGTTTTTCTGACTTTAGGTTGCCTCACTTAGTATAACAATTTCTACTTCCATTCATTTACCTGCAATTTTGTGATTTCATTTTAAAAAAATTTTTATTTATTTATTTATGTATGTATTTATTTATTTGTATAAATGTACTGTCTGCATATGGGTTCGTGCACCCGTGTCGTGCAACGCCACGGAGGTCAGAAGAGGGTGTCGGATTCCCCTGGAACTGGAGTTCTCCTGGAATTGGAGTTACAGACGGTTCTCAGCCACCATGTGGGTGCTGGGATTGAACCTGGGTCCTCTGCAAGAGCAGTCGGTGCTCTTAACCGCTAGGCCATCTCTCCAGCCCCGTGATTTCATTTTTTATAGTTGAATAGAACTCCATTGCGTAAATGTACCACATTTTCATTATCCGTTCATCAGTTGAGGAACATTTAGGCTGTTTCCATTTCCTAGCTATACATATGAATGAGCAAGTACATCTGTAGTAAGATATTGAGTCCTTTGGGTATACTCCAAGAAGTAATATAGCTGGGTTATATGGTAGATCTACTTTTAGTTTTTTTTTTTTAATTTTATTTATTTCGGTATGTGTATGAATGTACTGTCTGCATGCAGGTGTGTGCACCCATGTCGTGCAATGCCGCGGAGGTCAGAAGAGGGTGTCAGATTCCCCTGGAACTGGAGTTCTCCTGGAATTGGAGTTTCAGACCGTTCTCGGCCGCCATGTGGGTGCTGGGGATCGAACCCGGGTCCTCTGTAAGAGCGGTCGGCGCTCTTAACCGCTAGGCAATCTTTTTAAAGAATTCTCCATGCACACTTCCATAGTGACTACAGCAGTTTGAAATCCCACCATCCCAATGAGATTTTCCTTTCCCCACATCCTTGTCAACATTTTTTGTCAGTTGTTTTCTTGATCTTAGCCATTCTGACTGGGGTAAGATGCTCATAAAACATCTTTAATTATTAAAGACTGGCACATTTATTGACTTACATATGTTGAACTATTCTTACATTTCTGGAACAAAGTCAAACTAATAATGATGGAGGATCTTTTTGATATATGTCTCCACATGGTTTGCAAGTATTTTATTGAGACTTTTTGCATCTAAGTCCATTAGGGATGTTAGCCTGTAGTTTGCTTTTTTGTTGTTGTAGTGGTGGTGTTTTTACCTGGTTTTGATATTAGAGTAATGCTGGCTTGTTTATCTTTTTGAACAATTTAAGCAGTACTGGTTGTAGTTCTTTTTTTTAAGGTCTGATAAAATTCTGCTGTGAATCTTTCTGGAACTGGGTTTTTTTCTAGTCAGAAGGTTTTGTATTTCTGTTTCAATTTCCTTATTTGTTATGTGTCTGTTTAAGTTGCTGATGTCTTCTTGGTTTAACTTTGGTGGTTCAGTTGAATTTAGGAATTAATCCATTTCTTTTTAGATTTTCAAATTTAATCTAGTTTTAAAAATATCTCCTTATTATGTTACGGGTTACTTTGGTGTCTGTTGTAATGTTTCTTCATTTCTGATTTTGTTGATTTGGGTCTATTCTTTCTTCCCGTTAGCTGGGCTAGGGGTCTGTCTCATCTTGGTTATCTTTTCAAAGAGCCAACTCATAGATTAATGGATTCTTTGTATTCTTTGTTGCTATTTCATTAATTTCTTCTCTGATTTTTATTAATTCTTGTCTTTTGTGTTTTGTTTGTTTTATTTTTGTTTTTATAGATTCTTAATTTGTATCACTAAGTCATTTATTTATGCTCTTTCTGATTTTTTTTTTTTTTTTGGTCTTTTCGAGACAGGGTCTCCCTGTAGCCTCAGCTGTCCTGGAACTCACTCTGTAGACCAGGCTGGCCTTGAACTCACAAAGATGCGCCTGCCTCTGCCTCCCAAGTGCTAGGATTAAAGGCGTGCGCCACCACACCTGGCTTCTTTCTGATTTTTTTTTTAATTAGTTTTTTTTATTGATGCTTTGTGCATTTCATACATTTTTTCCAATTCAGTTCAGGCTTATTTCCCTGTCCCTCCCCTCCCCCACCCCATCCCAGATCATGCATTCTGCCATAACTGTCCTGCATCTTTCTCTCAGTTTTTTTTTTTTTTCATTTTTAGCTATAAGTGATAATCCATGAGTACAAGCATCCTTCATGCAAAACCTATCTGCAGGCTGTTGTGCCCAAACACCTACAGCCCCACCATCCAGTGGAGGGTGACAGGTTGTTTGTTCAATCAAGTTGATCAAATGAGTGTCCAGACTACATTGCTGTAGTTTCACCATTCACCCCAATCGCAGCCCTTACATTCTACCACGCCCCCTCTTCCGCAGGTTGTTCCCTAGGCTTAGAAAAGGGGCACAGGTGGATGAGAGGTAAAACAGTCCACTCTCTCTGGAGCTGTTGACTTGGACTCTGGTCAATTCTGGCTGTTTCCTTTCATGGGCTGACAGTTTGTCCAGGAATAACCTTTCGATCCTACTGCTGTCCTGGCGCGTTATGGCGTCTCCTTCTTTCTGATTTTTTAATGTAGGTGCTTAGATACATGAATTTTCTCTTAGGGTTGCTTTTAATATGTCCCAGAGGTTTTGTTATGTTACATTTTCATTTAATTCCAGGAATATTTTAATTTAGTCCTTGATTTCTTCTTTGACCCATTCAACATTCAGTAGTGTGTTGTTTAATCTTCATGGGTTCATGTATTCTTTTGCTGTTGATATTAAGCTTTACTGAATTATAATTAGATAGGACACATTAAATTATTTCATTTTTTCTGTATTTATTGTAGTTTGTTTTGTACATCAGTATATGAAACACAGTATTTTAGAGAAACTTTCATGGGCTGCTGAATACAATATGCGTTCTTTGGTAGTTGGATGAAATAGTCTATAGATGTCTATTAGGTCCATATAGCATCATTTAATTCAATTGTTTCTCTGTTTATTCTTTGTCCAGATACCTGAGTACTGGTTAGTTATTTATTGAAGTCATCTATTATTACTGATTTGGGGTTAATCTGTATTTTGAAGTCCATACTCTTTTTATAAAATTGGGTGTGCCAGAGTTTTGTGCATATATGTTTATAACTGTAATGTCTTCTTGGTAGATTGTCCCCTTGGTCAGAATGGAGTGACTTCTTTTTTAAAGTCTTCTGATCAACTTTAGCTGGAAGCCTATTTTGTCAGATATTAAGGTACAAACACCTGCTTGTTTCTTGCTCTGATTTTCTTGGATTATATTTTTCCATTCTTTCACTTCAAGGTGGTGCCTGTCCTTGAAGGTAAAATTAGTTTCTTGGAGACAAAAAATAGATGTATTTGGTTTCTTAATCTATTCAAGTAACTTATGTGGTTTGGTTGGAGATTTGAAGTCACTAATGTTTAATGTTATTATTGAAAGATGTGTGTTGGTCACAATATTTTATTTTCTGTCTGTGTCATTAGTCTTATTTTGTGTTTCCATAATTATAGCTTCATTTCTTTTCTTTATTTAGCTTCTTGGGTATGGCTGGTTCTTTCTTCTGCCCATTGTATTGCTTCTAGTATTCTCTGTACAACTGGTTTGGTGGAAATGACTATGACACATACTTTTGACTATGACAGACAGTTTTGTTGGGTAAAATAGTATGAGTTGGCATCTGTGGTTACTTAGAACTTGGAATACATTGCTCCAGGTTCTTCTGACTTTAAAGTTTGCATCAAAAAGTTAGGTGTTATTCTCGTGGGTTTTCGTGTATATGTAACTTGTTTTCTTTTCTTTGAGCTTTCAATATCCTCTTTTTTGTTCTGCATATTTGCTATTTTTACTATGATATGCTGTGGGAAGTTTCTTTTCTGACCCTGTCTATTTGATATTCTGTGTGATTCTTACATCTATATGGGTGTGTTTTCCCATAGATTAGGGAATTTTCTTCAATAATCCTCTTGAAGATCTGCTCAGTTGAAGCAGTTGTTATTATACCAACATTGTAATCACCTGAACAAATAGAGTAACTCAAGTTTTCAAGAGTGGTGCTGAACTCGGAGGACACTTCCTCCCCTAGCTATCTATCAGAATCATCTGTCTCCTGGAACTGTGCTGATGGATCTCTCTCGTTCCCTCCACTTGTGCAGATGGAACTGTCTATATCCTCATCTCTTGTCCCTTCCACTTGTGCCAATGGAACCCTGTTTCTCCCATACTGTCCTCCCCACTCCACCCTTAGGCCATGCTCGTAATTTATTGAAAATGGTTTCTACAGTTTCATTAGGGGAGTCCAAGTTCAAGTTTAGCTCCACCCTTAATCTTCATAAACCATCCTGTCTTTTCCTCCTTAGTTTCTCATTCATCCAAGACCATGCCTCTCTTCCCAAGGGGAGTACTGATTGCAGCACTCTGTTATGTTAATTCTCAAGCATACCCACATACATTCATTATCTTTTTGGGTGGAGTAACAAATTTAGGTTGCCAAGGAGACGTCCTGGTTGGTTATTAGACCCAAGATAGCATGGGTTCCATACGGTTAATTAAAAAGTCATTAGTCCGCAGGGCATGGTGGTGCATGCTTTTAATCCTAGCACTTGGGAAGCAGAGGCAGGCAGATCTTTGTGAGTTCAAGGCCAGCCTGGTCTACAGAGTGTGTTCCAGGACAGCTGGGGCTACAAAAAAAAGTCATTAGTCTAGGTTATGTTCATTAATACAAGTCATTCCCACAGTTAATACCATTGACCTGAGAATATTTTCCTTTCTCCATGCCTATAATTTGTAGATTTGGTCTTTTCATGGTGTCTCACAGCTCCAGAATATTCCCTTCCTGTGGTTTTAAATGTTTTATATTGTTTGCTTGGGCAGTCACATTCTCCTACTTTATTTTCAAGTCCTAATATTCTGTTTTCTACTTGATTTGTTCTCCTGGCAAGATTTCCCTTTATTTTTTCTAATTGAGTGACTGAGCTTTAAAATTCCATCTTTTCAATATTTCTCTTTTCTGAATTCACTTTTCAAATCCTGAATGGTCTTTGCCATTTCGTTCAGCCATGTATTTATATTTTCTTGACCCTTGCTCAGGAATCTATTCCTATCCTCTTTGAGTTTATTGAGTTGTTCGTGCATGTGTTCTTTAAACTTCTTGAACTCTTTGATCAGATTTATGGTTGTTCTTTAACATTCTGTGTCCTGGGCTGCTTCTTCTGGAGAGTTATCATTGTGGAACATTTCTACATGACTATTAGGATTTTGTGGAGCATATTTTCTTGGTTTTTCATATTATTTTGGTTTTTGTGATGTGTCCTGGGATTATGTGCTTCTTTTGTTGGTTGTGCTTCTGATCTGAAATTCTAGCCTAATTTTGTCAAGTGGAAGTTCGGTTATGTTTTTGTTGTTGTAGCTTGGTTGATTTCAGATTAGGTCTGGATAGTAAGTTGGTCTGTGCTTCAGATTCTTTTTCTTTCTTATTAGAGGGGCAGGAGAGATTACAGGCTTGTCCACTGTGAGAGGTGTGCAATCCCAGCTAGGACTGAGTTTGGGGATTTCAGTGGCATGGACAGTGTTCTGGATAACTCACTAGGCTTGTCCAAAATGCAAGTAGTGCAATCTGTGCCTAGCCCAGGAGGTGGGGAGATGGTGATGGACTGGCAAGATTCTGGCTAATACATCAGCTGGTCCAAAGTGTCAGTGGTGCATTCTGGGCCTAGTCCCATAGGTATAGAGATGGTGATGGAGTGGGCAGAGTTCACTCAATATTGTTAAATTTATCTCTGTTTTGTTTGTTCTTTTTTATGCTATTTTAAATGAAATTATTTTCTTAGTTTTACTTTTGGGTTATTTACTACTAATATACAAAATCTGTGTCTTGATTTTGCATTTCATGAACTTGATGTATGTGTTCATTAGTTCTAATACTAATTAGTTCAGGGGCTGGAGAGATGGCCTAGGGGTTGAGAGCACCGACTGCTCTTGTAGAGGACCCGGGTTCGATCCCCAGCACCCACATGGTGGCCGAGAACCATCTGAAATTCCAATTCCAGGAGAACTCCATTCCAGGGGAATCTGACATCCTCTTCTGACCTCCGTGGCATTGCACGACACGGGTGCACAAACTTGCATGCAGACAGTATATTCATACACATACAGAAATAAATAAAATTTAAAAAATAAAAAATAACTAATACTAATTAGTTCAGAATACTTGGTAGAATAAGTGATAGGAGCAATAACTTATTTATCAGCTTTCAGGTTCAGAGGGATTTCAGTCCATCAGAGCAGAAGCGTGGTGGCGTGGCTCAGTCCGTGGCAGCAGGAGCTTGAGGTAGCAGCTTATTCATACAGCATTGGACAGGGAACAGAGAGAGCAGGCATAACTGACATGTAGCATATTATGGTCTGCTCTTAGGGGCCTTCTTCCATCATCCAGGACCTACCTCCTTAAAGGCTTTACAACATTAAAAACATGAGTCCATGTGCCCATTTCAAAATCAAACCAGAACATTCCGCCCCAGGGCCCCTAAAGCACATAGCTATCCCATTATGGAAAGTGAATCAAGCTTAACTTTAAAAGTGTTAACAATCTCAACATTGTTCAAAAAGTCTGAGACTCCTTCAGGACAATCTCTTACTTGTGAGTCCTTGTGAAGTCAAAATGTAAGTTATATATTTCAAATCTAAAATAGTCCAGAAAAAACATGCCCATCCTAAAAGGGGGAATGGAAGACTAGCGAGGAAGGATCAAATCAACACACAACTGAAACCCAGTAAGGCAAATATTCAGTAGTGTAGTTCCATGTCTACCGCATGTGGTAGCCCTGATCCTGTAGCTCGGTTACTTGCCAAGCCATGGCCCCTCTCTGGGGCTAGATATACTTAGTACCTATAGTATTCCTTGGCAAAGATTCCACATTCCTGGCATCTTCAAAATCCTGGGCTCTTCATGTCAACTTAGTCTTCACGAATTGGCCTTTCAGAGCCCCCTTGCAGAGACTCTGATCCTGGAACATGTTGCCTGGTCTCATTGGCTTTCCCCCCTGGATCTTTGGTGCAAGCTTCATGAACATGTAACTCCTGTATTCTGCATCCCTGCCAAATCAGCTTAAAATTAACTTGTAGTACTGAGGATTGAACTTAGGGCCTCAGGCATTCAAGGCAAGCACTCAAACACTGAGCTATATCATTGCAATATTTTTTTGAGAACTAAGGTACCCAGACTGACCTTGAACTTGCTTTGTATTCTAGTTAGGCCTTGAAATAACAACTTCCCTGCCCTGGGTCTCCCAGGTGTCTGGGATTTCAGTCCCAGGCTACTCTGCTAGGTACTTAGTCTGCAACTTTAACCACCTTCACATTTTTTTCTTCACCAAACTGCACATTTTCCCTTCTGTTCCATTTTTTTGCTTTGAATTCTGCTGTAAGTGGCTAAAACCAACCCACAGTAACCACATCACAGCCTGGATGCTATGCAGCCTTGAAATTCTCCTCTTCCAAATAAACTAGTCTATTGCTTTTCAATTCAGCTTCACTCAAAATTTCAGGACATGGGCAAAGCATAGCTAGATCCTTTTTCAGAATGCAGCACCACTGATCTCTGTCTAGTCCAATTCTTGATGGAGCTTTTGCTTCTCTTTAAAACCTCAAGAGCACACTTTATTGTCCTCATTGCTGTTGGCATTCTGGTCTTCCAGCCTCCCTGGAGAATGGTCCTTTAATCTCTGCTTACAACATTCTGTGGCCTTACTAGTCCACATCTCTGAATGCTTCTACATTCTCCCCCAGAGTAGCTCTAAAAGCCCAAGATCCACATAGGGTTATCAAAGCAATGACCCCATTTCTCTGGCACCAATTTTCTGATTAATTACTTTTGCATTGCTGTGATTGAATGATAAATAAGACAAATTAAAGGAGAAATGATTATTTTGGATCATGGTCTCAGAGGGATTTCTGCCTATTGTAGTGGGGAAGGATGATGTAATTCTTAGTTTATGGCAACAGAAGTTTGTGGCAGAGGCATACTCTTTGAAGACCTGCCTGTAGTGACCTACTTCCCTCATGCAGACCATGTGTTCTAAAGGCCTTCACAAAGGTCTCCAGTAGGGAACGAGTGTTCAATGCATGAGTGTGCAGGGAACATTTCAGACTCAAACTGGTTACAGTTTGCTTAGAAGACAGAGTTTTACTTCTTCCTTTTCAGTATGAATACTTTTAATTTCCTGTCTACTTGCCCTGGCTAGAACTGCTAATATAATGTTGAAAAGAACTCATGAGAGCAGATATGAATGCTTTTTTCCTAGTATGGAGGGAAAGCATTTCATTCTTTCACTATTATGTATAATGGAAGCCTATTTGTTTTTTTTTAATGTCTTTTAGCGTAGTGTTAATTTATTGGATGTTATTTTTTAAAATCATGAAGATTGTTATATTTTATTAAAAGCACCTGCTGACCTAATCATGTGCAGTTTTTTGTCACTCTTAAGGAATATCTGAATTTTACTGACAACAAAGATTTAGAAACCATACGACTTGTAAGGGAATGTCATATCCAATTGTTAGATAATCTTTAACTTTCTAAATCTCGGTGAAGTATTACAAAATCTTTGCCAAGACTTACTAAATAACTATAATTTATATCTGATCATTTTTTACTCTATTTAACTCAGCATGCTCAGAAGTGCTTGAGAAGACATGAATATTGTTAGGGTCAATGCACCTTTGACAGTAGAAGCCTTTGGTAAAATGTTTTAAATACTTTTTTGTCAATGTTGTTGCATGGATCACAGAATCCATTCAATTCTCTTGGAAAATGCTTACCATATAAGTTAAGTAGCAAATCCATAAGTGTCAAACCTATCTAGCAAACTTGTTGCATAAGAAGCCCATTTTCCTTTTAAAATTAACAGCAACAACAAAGTGTGTAAATATATGATCCCATGTTAGCCATCACTTCTAATTACAAAACCAGTGGGGATGAGAGACTGCATCTCCTTATATGCAAGCTTTAAAACTGTGAGTTTAATGCTTTGGATTCAATACATTCTCACTTCAGTGGCAACTAAACATTAAAATAAGATAGTATCAAAGTAATGTTTAAGATGTAGGTTTGTGTTAAGGTTGTTGGCTCTGTTTTTTTCTGCAGCTCCTTTGGAGGGATGTTTATATATTGGAATTTAAATTCTGATCAACTCAAAAGTTTGAACATTTATTCTGGGACTTGGACTATAGCTTGGAGATAGAACATTTGCCTAGCATGTGTGAGGCCCTAGTTTCAACCTCCAGTATTGAAATGATCAATTTTAAGCTATAGTCCTAAACAGTCTTTGTCATAATCTGATCAGTAACACCTGCTGTCTTTTAGGTAACAGCAGACTGATTACTTACAATGTCTGTCAGTTATTTGGTAGATATATACCTCATTTCTCACAATGTTTCAATACAATTTATTTTTTTGGTATTTTTATATGTGTATACAATATATCTTGATCATATGCACTCCTGGTCTGTCTAGACCTCTAACACAGCCCCCTCCCACTTTCTTTTTAAAATGGTTCTATAACCCATTGAGTCCACTTAGTGGTGCCTTTATGCACATGAGTGTGGGGCCATCCACTGGAGCGTGGGCAAGCTACCAGCAGTCATACCTCCAGAAAAACAGGACTCCATCTTCCCCAGCAGCCATCAACTGCTCCTCAGCTAGGGCTCTCATGAGCCACCTCCATCCATGTTGGGATCTTAATAGGCCCAATATTTTTTCATTTGTTAACCCCAATGTATTTTAAAATATTTTCTTTTATTTATTTGTTTATGTGTGTGTGTGTGTGTGTGTGTGTGTGTGTCTGCTTGTCTGTATGTGCACCACATGCAGGCAATGCCCATGGAGGCCAGATGAGGGTGTAAGATCCCCTGAAACTGGAGATGGTTGTGAGCTACCATGTTGGTGCTGGGAACCAAACAGCAAGTGCTCTTAACTGCTGAGCCATCTCTCCAGCCTTTGATTCTTGCATTCTTTCAGTCCCCTCTTTGGAAATATTTCCCAAGCCTTGGGGGAGCCTTTCGTAATTTTTGCCACAACTTGAAAAATGTCTTCTCATCACTTGCTAACATACAACTGGCCTCTGAAATGCCAGAGACCTGGGCGTGGTGGCGCATGCCTTTAATCCTAGCACTTGGGAGGCAGAGGCAGGTGGATCTTTGTGAGTTCAAGGCCAGCCTGGTCTACAAAGTGAGTTCCAGGACAGCTGGGATTACAGGGAGACCCCGTCTCAAAAAGACCAAAAAAAAAAAAAAAAAAAAAAAAAAAAAAGAATCCAGAGAGCATTACCAAAGGCCACTAAAGCAATACAGCAAAATATATTGGTCTCCTTGAGACAAACAAGACTCCTCTATCAGTATCAGCTATACCACTCAACTGCCTGGGAGATACTGTGCAACAGTGGCAGCCATGTGTCTGTATATATCCCAAATCTAATTGGCTATTAGCTCTCTCCTTGGAGGAATAACTCACAGCGGGATGCCACAAGCTTATGTCCTGTAGTGGTTAGGAGATGTTATAAGCCACAATAAGAACTTGTCACCCTTATAGAGAAACCACAGTTTGTGGATTAGCATACCATCCAAGCATCTGTTGTCTATGCTCACAGCTTAGGTTGACATAATAATTAGTACTGCTTAAATGCCCTGTCATCCATTGCTTGTGCTTTGTTAGTATGACTAAAAAGGTATCACTGGATAAGCTGTCAACCCATGAAAGGAAACAACCGAACAGCTAGCGTCCAAAATGACAACTCCAAAGAAATTAGACTGTTTTCTTCTCACCCACTTGTGCCCCTTTCCCAAAGCCTAGGGAACAAATTGTGGAAGAGGAGGCATGGTAGAATATAAGGGCTGTGGAGAGATAGGGGTGAATCATGAGACTACAGCAATATAGACTGGACTCCTAATTGATCAACATGCCTGTGCATACAAGCATCACCAACTGGACTATGGGAACCTTGGGTTGTTCAAAATTTGGACAAAGATACTTGCAAAATGCACCAATTACCTAATTGTACCGCAAACTGAGTAACATCAATGTTATCTGAAAACAACCATGTTATTATATTGTAGAATCCCTTAACAATAAACAAATAAAAGAGAAAAAAATGAAAAATGTCTTCTATTTCAAGATTTGTAAAATAGAAGACATTTCTCTTGTCATGTGATGCATGTTCCTGAAAACTTCACACAGCTTAAAAATTGCATACTAAATAATAGGGCATGTGAGAAAAGCATGTTTGAAGTGTGTCTTTCAACAGTTAGGCAGCCTTCTAAGAGCACATTATCATAATCAATAACTGTCACCTGGAGAGATAATCTGTTCTGTCTAAGTGAGCTGACATAGGAGATATAAAAATGCATGATAAGAGAGGATGGAAACATTGGCAAGCCTTTAATTAAGGAAGGACTGGCTCTAGATGTAAGGAGTGTGTGGGCCAGCGGAGCCAAGGCGGCAGGATGGTGGGGCTTGGGTGTAACCTTCCACAAACCAAGAATCCCACAGGCCTTGGGGTTTGCTTCTTAACAGAGGAGAGCCTCAAAAAAGAGTTTGTTTAAAAATGTCAAAATATAGAACTGCCAATCCCACAGTGAACCTGAGGGCTTTTTCTTTTTTACTGAAGGTTGTAATTTCATTCCCACTATTATGAATTCTCTTGCCTAGAAGAAATCCCATATAAACCAACAAAGCTAACACATGTCAAGAAAAATTATCTGAAACTCTGAAATAAGGCAAAGGAAAGATCAACTTCTTGTGTCATACTGCAGTGCTGCTTACACTGCCAGGGATTATTTAGTTATCTTAAGGAACACATCTTCATTGAACTTGATATCTACTCTTGATCAAAAGCCTACATTATTTTCTTGTTACATTCTAATTTGTATATTTTTATCTAATAGAGACAAAAACTTAAAAAGTTATAGTTTTAGCTGGGCATTGTGGTGCACACCTTTAATCCCAGAACTCTGGAGGCAGAGGCAGCCTGGTCTACATAGTGAGTTCCAGGACAGCTGGGACCCTGTCTCAAAAAGAAGTTAAAGTTTTATTGTTCATTTTAAAGGTCATTTTGGAGTTCTGGATCTACCCTAGAGATTTCATTATAACATACTGTTTAAAACATTTTTATTGAAGTTACATGCATTTCTCAGTCCAGTCTAGAGTCATCTCCCCTTCCATGCTCCACCTGAGTTCATGCACCCTACCATCCCTGCCCTATATCTTTTTCTGATTCTTTCCAAAGTTTTTCAAAGCAGAGGATTATTGTCCTTGGGGGAACTTTACTGTTTCAGTTGGTTCCCTGTCCCATTTCCTCTGCTGGTGCTGTTCCCTCCAATATGTAGTGTTTCAGCATATGCATATATATATTCACATTTTTCCTTTTTAAATTTATATTACTCTAAAGCATGCCTATGTATCCTTCACCCATATTATCAAGATTACAAAGTCTAAAAATAAGTGGTGGGTTAATTCTAGAGCCTGTTAAGATATTTACATTATCAGAGCATAGTTGCTTTCAGGGAAATGGGTATAGAACATTGATGTCGCTCAGTTTGCCTTACAACTCAGTGCTTGGTGCTAGCATCCACAAATGAAGGATGCCATTCATCGTTTGCTTTTCTGGGACTGTGTTACTTCACTTAGCATAATATCTTCTAGTTCCATCCATTTACCTGCAAAGATCATGATGTCATCTTTCTTTTTTCTTAATTTTTTTATTTATTATTTTTTATGGGTATGAGTGCACTGTCTGCATGTAGGTTGGTACACCAGTGTTGTGCAATGCCACAGAGGTCAGAAAAGGGTGTAGGATTCCCCTGGAACTGGAGTTAAAGACAGTTCAAACGCCATGTGGGTGCTGGGAATCGAACCTGGGTCCTCTGCAAGAGCAGTTGGTGCTCTTAACCACTGAGCCATCTCTCCAGCCCTGATGTCATCTTTCTTTACTGCTGCATAGAACTCCATTGTGTAGATGTACCACATTTTCTCTATCCACTCGTTGGTTGAGGGGCATTTGGGTTGTTTCTAGCTCTTTGCTGTTGTGAAGAGAGCTGCAATGAACATGGCTGTGTATGTATCCCTGCGGTAGGATGAGCCTTGTAGGTCTATACCCAGGAGTGGTATGGCTGGGTCAGGTGGTAAGCTCATTTTAAGTCTTTTCAGAGTTCTCCATACTGCTTTCCATAGTGGTTGTACTAGTTTACATTCCCAGCAGCAGTGGATGAGTGTTCCCCTTTCTCCACAACCTCTCTAGCATTTGGTATCATTTGTTTTCTTGATCCTAGCCAGTCTTATTGGAGTCAGATGATATCTGAAAGTGGTTTTAATTTACATTTCCTTAATTATTTGCAATGTTGAACATTTTTTAAGATGTTTCTCTGCCATCTTTATTTCCTCATTTGTGAAGTCTCTGTTCAGTTCTTTACTCCATCTTTTGAGTGAGTCATTTGTTTTCTTCTTTGTTTTTTGAGTATTTCATATATTCTGGAAGTTAATGTTCTGTCAGATGTATCACTGGTGAAGGTTTCCTCCCACTCTGGGTTTTCTCTTCACTTCTTTGATTGTTTATTTCTCTGTACAGAAGCTTTTGAGTTTAATGAGGTCCCACTTGTCAATTGTTGACCTAACTTCCTGTGCAGCTGCTGTCTGATTTAGGAAATCTTCTCCTATGCCTATGTCTTGTAGGTTGCTGTCAGTGTTTTCTTCTATCACCTTCAGAGTTTCAGGACTCATGTTGAGGTCTTTGATCCATTTGGAGTTGATTTTTGTACAGGGTGAGAGGTAGGGGTTTAGTTTTATTCTTCTACAAGTGGTGATCCAGTTTTGCCAACACCATTTGCTGAAGAAGCTGTCTTTCCTCCATTGAGTCTTCTTGGCAACTTTGTCAAATATGAGGTGGCTGAAATTGTGTGTGCTCAATTCTGGATCTTCAATTTTGTTCTGTTGGTCTACAGGTCTGTTTTTTGTGCCAGTACCAGGATGTTTTTATTACTATAGCCCTGTAATATAGTTTGAAGTCTGGTATAATGATCCTCCCTGTATTGCTCTTTTCACTCAGGGTTGCTTTGGCTATTCGAGGTCTTTTGTTTTTCCATATGAATTTAATGATTTTTTTTCCAAGTCTTTGAAAAAACTCATAGCAATGTTAATTGGGATTGCATTGAATTTGTATATTAATTTTGGTAGAGTGGACATTTTTACTCATACTTTAAAAAATGCTTATAAATACTAAATTTTATAACTATTTTATACATTATCTTTATTTTTTTCTGTTTTATTTTTTAATGTGTATGAGTGTACTGTCTGCATGTAGGTTGGTGCAACAGTGTTGTGCAATGTTGTGCAGAGGTCAAAAGAGGGCGTTGGATTCCCCTGGAACTGGAGTTAAAGACGGCTCTTAGATGCCATGTGGGTGCTGGGAATCTAACCCGGGTCCTCTGCAAGAGCAGTTGGTGCTCTTAACTACTGAGCCATCTCTCCAAGCCCATACACATTATCTTTAAAGCATGTCTTCATTCTATATTTTGAGGAGTTATGTTTAAAAAAATTTTGGGGGGGAAAAGTATACTTTGATATACTGTGTTCAGAGAACATGTATGGAATATTCAAAATTTGTTGAGGCTCACTTTACATAGTGAAGTTTCAGTCATTTCTGAAAAATGTGTAAAGCTGGCTGGGTCACCCACTATGTGGTAAAACTCTGTTGCGGAAGGCATCAAATACTTTGGCTGATCAGTTTGAGATTAAATTTTCTATGAAAAATTATCTCAACTGATCAGTAAATTCTTCCTTACTGGCTAACTTTTCTGTGGTGGAAGGTGCTATTCAAGCCACCAAAGAAGAAAACACATCAATGGCCTTAAGTCTTACGCAGCACTGGATCCTGAATGTTATAATACCAACTTGCCAGGCAAGCGGTATCCACTGGTGCAATACTGTCAAGACTGATTATGGGGTAACTAATCACTTTCTTTGTTTTTTCATTAAAACTTCATTTTATTTTTCTACCTGGTGCATGCCAGAAGCAATTATACATGTATCTAATACTGTGCATATACAAAAAGTCATTAATTTATGTTTGTCTTTTTTAGACATTTTAATAATCATATATTAGTTGCACAAACTATTTCACCATGACATTTTCATACAAGGTTATGCATTTATAAGCAGAGTTGGATGACATCCACAAAGTAGAAATTGGGAGGCAATTGCCAGGCGTGGTGGTGCACGCCTTTAATCCTAACACTCGGGAGACAGAGACAGGTGGATCTTTGTGAGTTCAAGGCCAGCCTGGTCTACAGAGGGAGTTCCAGGACAGCTGAGGCTACAGGGAGACCCTGTCTCAAAAGACCAAAGGAAAAAAAAAAGAAGTTGGGAGGCAAATGTAATCCCCACTGCCACCAAGATAGCAAACCTTTGTCTAATATTTTGCACATTTCCTTGTTTTATATTTAAATATTTTCCTGCAAGGAATGTTTTCTGAAGCTCACTGACACAGCCTAGAACAGGAAATTATTAAAGGTTTGTGACCATTTTGATGATGGGATATTTTGATGAAATGTGTACTAACGAAAAAGGAGATACCATCGAATCTTATTTCTGCAACTTCGCCATTTTTCTAAGAACTAGTCCTAAAGCTGCATCATAGTAACTCATCTCCTAGCTTTCTCTTGCCTAAGATGAATTTTTTTACTTTTTTTATTGAAGCTTTTCTTTTTTTTTTTTTATTGATGCTTTGTGTATTTCATACATCATTTTCCAATTCACTTCAGACATATTTCCCTTTCCCTTCCCCCCATCCCACCCCACCCCATCCCAGACCATGCATTCTGCCATAACTGTCCTGCATCTTTCTCTCCGTTTTTTTTCCATTTTTTAGCAATAAGTGATAATTTATGAGTACAAGCATCCTTCATGTAAAACCAATTTGCAAGCAGTTGTGTCCAAACCCACACAGCCCCTTGGTCCCACCATCCAGCAGGGGGGCTTGTATGTTCAATCAAGTTGATCGAATGCGTGTCCAGGCTATATTGCTGTAGGTTCACCATTCACCCCAATCATAGCCCTTACATTTTACCATGCCCCCTCTTCCGCAAATTTTTCCCTAGGCTTAGACAAGGGGCACAGGTGGATGAGAAGCAAAGCAGTCTACTTTCTTTGGAGCTGTTGTCTTGGACTCTGGCCAATTCTGGCTGTTTTCTTTCATGGGCTGACAGTTTTTCATACATTTCTTAATCAAATTTAGACCCATTCCCCCTTCCTTACCCTCCACCTTGCTAGAGCTCATGCATAAGTTGGGAGGTTTTTAATCATGGTTTCAATTTCCTCCTTTATTATTGGTCTAAGCTTCCTGGTTAAGTTTTGGTGAATTCCATGATTTCAGATATTCATCCATTTCTCTTGGATTTTCAAATTTAGTAGAGTTTTTTGAAATTTTCTTGTATAATTCTGTTGAAGATCTGGTCCATGCCATTATCTTGGGATTCTTCTCTTTCCTCTATACCTATGATGTGGAGGTTTGGTCTCTTTGTGGTGTCCCACATTTCCTGATTATTCATTCCACTCGTTTTTTTTAATCTTTCATAGTCTTTGCTTGAGGTCTCCAGTTCTTCCATGTTATCTTCTAGTCTTGATATTCTATTTCTGCTTCATCCATTCTGTTACTGAGGCTTTCTCCCATCCTTTCCTGTTGACTGGATGTGTGTTCGACTTCCCTTTTTAATTTCATCCTGAGATTTCTTTAGTATTTCCAATTCCTTCCTGAGTTTGTCATTCTCTTCTTTAGATCTTTGATTCGCTCGTCTCTGTCCTTTATCCTTTCATTATAGGATCTCTTCAGCTTTTCCATTTCCTTCCAGAGTTGGTAGTTCTCTCCCTTTAATTCTTTGATTTGTCCCTTGAGTATGTCTGTGATTGTTCTTTTAATATCTGTGTCCTGGGTTACCTCCAGGGACATCTCCTGCAGATTCTCCTCTTGCAGCCCAGAAGCCTGGCTCTTTGACATGGTGGCTCTGTGGAGGCACACCAGCCAGCTGCTGAGGCAGCGATGTCAGGAAAGCGTGCCACCCGCTGCCTGCTCAGCTCCACCACTTTCTTTTTTGATTGAATTTTTGTGCATTTAATACAATACAGCTTAATCATACTTAGCCCCCCCCTTATCTGCATCTCCCCATAGCCTGCCCACAGGGTTTCATGCATTCTGTCATATATGTTAAGGGCCACATGTCCCTCAGTGTGAGTTCATCCACTGGAGCCTGGTCAGCCTATATAGCATCACTCCCTCAAAGAAGACTAGCTCTCCCTTACCCAACAGTGACCGGCTGTCAGTAGTTCCCTGGCTAAGCTTGGGGCCTCCTGTCCTTTTTCACAGCTCTATGCTGGTTTTTGTCTGATTTTTGTGGCTCTTGTGCATAGAGTCGCCATTACTGTAAACACATATGAGTAAGTTCCCAGAAGACTGTTTCCTTGTGGTCATGAACCACCTCTGGCTCTTGCCATCTTTCCTCCTCTTCTTCCTCAATGGTCCCAGAGTCCTGGGTGGGTCTGATTAGATTTGAGGCCTGCTCCACAGGGGTGGATTTCATTCTTGTAATCCTGGTTACAGGCTCCTGGCTGGAGAGGTCTTTGGACCTGGGATAGAACCTGTTATGGTTAGTTTCCTAAATGGCCATGGTGTCAAATTGTCTTCTCAATATTTGTGTTTATCCTCATAGACCTGGGCTGCTCTTATCCTTGATCAGAGAAGCCTCTGCAGGTGGTAGCAGCCAATACAGATACACAGCTCATCAAAGTGCTGAGAAGTGACTGAGTGTTCAGCCCTAAATGGGACATCCTTATCAGTCCCCCACCCCCAAGGCTCGGGCATGTCATGGAAGAGGAAGTAGAAAGAACTGTAAGAGCATGAGGATAAAGAGGATTGCTGTGCTGTGGAATGATGTCTTTTAGACATGACATAGCTATTGCATATGAAGAGGAGTGCTGTGCTGTGGAATGATGTCTTTTAGACAGGACACAGCTATTGCATATGAAGAGGACTGCCATGCTGTGGAATGATGTCTTTTAGACATGACATAGCTATTGCATATAAAGAGGACTGCCGTGCTGTGGAATGATGTCTTTTAGACATGACATAGCTATTGCATCCATGAACTCTGTAGAAATCTGTACAAAAATTAACCCAGCCAGAATTCTAATGTAGAGGGGGGAGGTGCTCCCCACGCCCCATCTCCTACAGAGAAGCTATGAGCACTTGATAGCTGCTCAACCCTAAGTGACACATCTACAATGGAATCTCTATACCTAAGGCTCAAAGGACATAGTAGAACAAGGGGTAGAGAGGATACTAATGCATCTCTCAACTCTCATCAATGAAGCTCTTTTATGCACAGAGGGCAATGAGTACTTTTTGCATCCAACACAAACGAGCTATGTTGAGGATGGGATCCAAGTGGGAACACAGAATTAATTCGTGATTCATATATACCTTTTACATGCAGGCAAAATGTTCATACACACAAAATAAATAAAAATTTAAAGAGTGCCATGTGTCAAAAAATTTCAGATTTTGGAGCACTTTATGTTTTACACATTTGCACCAGTGATGTTGACCATGCATCTTTATCTTGAGCCTCCCTATCATATATTTCAAAAGTTTTATAACCTGCTACTTTTTTGTGTGTATGTACTTGATTTGGTAATTACAAAGCGAGATGTACTAAATTCTCCGCTATTCTGTGGTTAACTTCTCTTTGTAGTTATATTGGCTTTTATTTTATACCCTTTCTGTCCTTTTAATCTCAGGTTTTATTTTTTATTTATTATTATTTTTTGAGACAAAGTCTCCCTATAGCCCCAGCTCTCTTGGAACACATTATGTGGACCAGGTTAGCCTTAATCCGGATGTCAAGGAGATCCATCTGCCTCTGCCTGCTGAGTGCTGAATGCTGGGATTAAAGGCATGCCCCACCACACCCAGCTGAATCTCAGTAGATTTGTGAGGTTATACTCTAGGTATGCTCTCTATAAAACACACATAAAGAAAGAAGTTTGTTTTGGAGGCAGTCTGATGATCTTTGCTTTTAGCTGAGGTGTTTCATTTGCATTAATTGTGATAATTTCTCTGTCTGGATGTATTTCCACCATCTAATTTTAAAATATATTTTTAAAATTTTATTATTTTGTATGTGTATGAGTGTGCCATCTGCTTGTAGGTTTGTGCACCTGTGCCATGCAATGCCGCAGAGGTCAGAAGAGGGTGTTGGATTCCCCTAGAACTGGAGTTAAAGATGGTTCTCAGCCGCCATGTGGATGCTGGGGATCAAACCTGGGTCCTCTGCAAGAGTAGTCAGTGCTCTTAACCACTAGACCATCTCTCCAGCCCCCGACTACCATCTAATTTTATACTTTCTGCTTACCTGCTGTACATTTTTTCTCTTTCTTTCTTCCTTTAGATTGACTATTCTCATTCTATCACCCTCTTTCCTGGGCTAGTTAGAAATGATAAACTCTATTTTCAATATTACATTGATTATCAAAGAGCTTTCAATATGTCCATTTTTAGTTATATACCATTTTGGTCTACTATTTTAATTCTCTTCATTAAAAATTTGAGCATTACTTCTAGTATCTGATTGAGTTTGTTTAGATTTTTTCATGTGCATAAAGATTTCATTGATAAATACTTTGTCTTATATTCCTGGACTTCTGGAATTCTCTTCCTTCCTTCTGGGGGACAGCTTTTAGGAATGCCTTTGTATGAAGGTATTTTCATAAAACTAAGTTGGACCTAAATATTTAGGTCGCCCATTGTTTCAGCTTTTTGAAAATATGTTTTGCTGTCTTCCCATTGCCAGAATCCAATAAGAAGCTCATTTGTCATTTCCTCAGTAAAGTGTGTTTTTAAGATTTTCTTTTGTTTTTACTTGATCTTCTGTAATTTTCCTACAGTATACCTAAGTATGTATTTCTTTACTATATTTAAATAACAATGAATTTATAAATTTATTTGCTAATCTTTGATATCTTTAAGATGTGTGTTTTTCTTCAATTTTGAAAATTTCTCCAGGATATTTTATGGGATTTTATTTTACGAATTTTGTATCCTCTTCATCACTGCCCCATCTTCTCTCATTCTGAATCTTTGACTTCTTGTCCTCCATGTCACTTAGTCTTTTATGCTCTCCTTTCTTTGTCTTGCTGTGGATAAATTCTTCAGCTCTTCCAGTGCATGACTATCCTCTCTAGCTTGTGCTTGATCTAATGTGTTATCCTTGAGCTCACTATGTAGCCCAGGGCGGCCTGGAATTCCTTAGCCTACTATTTCAGCCTCCTGAGTGCTGGAATTATCATGCTTGGTTTGACACTCTTATGTTTGATCCTGAGTCTCTAAGTAGGAGTGTGCTTTTAATTTTTTAAAAACTGAAACTTTAATTTCTAAATCTGAGCTATTATTACTTCATTATAATTTTAAACTTCCTACTAAATTCCCCTAAACACATTTATTATAATTTATATATCAAATAGCTTCAATACCTATAGTAATTATATGATTAAAACTTTATTATATTATTTTTCCTATTGACTATCCATCATATTAGTTCTCAGTCATATTGTTTTCCTGGTTTCATTTTTTTATTTTTTACGTGTATGAGTGCTATGCTTCCATATGTAAGTACACCCATGCTGTGCAATGCCCACGGAGGACAGAAGAGGGTATTGGATTTCTTGGGACTGGAGTTACAGATGGTTGTTAGCTGCCATGTGGGTGCTGGGATTTGAACCTATGTCTTCTGCAAGAACAGCCAATGCTCTTAACCACTAAGCCATCTGGCTAGCCCCTTCTGGTTTCATTTTTCTTATTTTTTGATCAAAATATCTTAAATTAAAAACTTTTGAGGATTTCCTACATGAGTACTATATCGACATCATTTCCATCCTTCTGTCTCCTCTACTAATTCCTCTTTTTAAATTATTGTGATATAGTTATTATATAACAATATATAGCTCACTAATCCCATTTAGTGATGCTCATGTATATATACAGATAGGATTGATCACTTGGGATTAGAGAACATATTCGGGGCTTGTCACTAGAGAAAAGAGATTCTCCCTCTTTCTGCAGTCCTTGATTGCCTGTAACTCCCCATTATGGGTGGGGCCTTGTGAAATTTCCCTGTCTGCATTGGCAGTGTGGACTAGTGTAGCCATTATGAAGATTTGTGTACTCAACCATACAGTTGAGATTTTATGGGTTTAGCATTTCTGTAAGAAAGTGTCAGCTGGGTGTGGTGGCACATGCCTTTAATCCTAGCACCTGGGAGGCAGAGGCAGGTGGATCTTTGTGAGTTCAACGCCAGCCTCATCTACAGAGTGAGTTCCAGGACAGCTAGGGCTACAGGGAGACCTTGTCTCAAAAAGAAAAAAAAAAAAAGAAAGAAAGAAAGAAAGAAAGAAAGAAAAGAAAGAAAGAAAGAAAGAAAGAAAGAAAGAAAGAAAGAAAGAAAGAAAAGAAAGAAAGAAAGTCAGACATTTTCTTGAAGCTGGCATTCTGGTCCTCTGGCTCTTAGAATCTTTCTGTCATCTCTTCTGTGATGTTTCCCAAGTCTTAGATGTAGGGCTGTATTGTAGATATGCCAATTTGGGTTAGGTTCCTCATAGTTACTTATTATCTGTGTTTTGACCAGCTGTGGATCTCTGTAATAACCTCTATTTGCTGTAGCTTTAAGCACAATGAACTCATGCTCCTGAGAACTTTTATCTATGAAATTATTTAAGGACCTGATAATGTCACATTCCTTTAGGGTGAGTTTATATTTGGTTCTTCTATGTGATTTGTGACACTACCAGTCTGGGACAACTTAATACTAAAATCTCAACCTGTAGGCTTTTTTGGCCACATGCATATCCCAGCTGCATATTCAATTGGCAAATAATTCATAGATACACATTTTCAGAGGATATGAGTGTTCCGTCTTCACCTACAACTATTTGAATTGATTTGTGTTTTATCATGATGAAGCTGCTATTTCTTCTTTCTAGGAGCATAATATTTTTGGGAGGTTGGAACTTTACAAGGCTCCTTCATCTGACACCTCACCTTTCTCAAAGCATCAGCTTTGCTGTTTGTGTCTTATTTGAGCTCAAGTTCTAGGTGACTGTAGATCAGTCTATACACAGGGTCACTCCTGGCCTCAAAGTTGAGTTATCATGATGGATTAAAAAAAAAAGTTTGACTTTGAAGAATTTCTGTTGCTCTCTTGTCAGCTTGGGTACTTAAAGACACACTCCCTATATTATTTTCAGCATTGTTAAATATCCTTTCTTAGGAAATTTTGTGAAACTTGGGTATAGTACTATAAAGGTAAGTTTTGAAGGGCTTCTTTGGATTATAGAGATATACATATATATGTATATCTATATATATGAAAATGAAGTTGGTTTTAGAATTGAATCCTTTTGCAGTTTTCCTTTTGGGACTTAAATTTCAGAAGGGAGTTAATTTGGGAATTTTAATTTCTCCCTAGGAACTTTGTATAGTGAGTGGACTTAAATCTATACATAGACCATCTAGCCTATTATTAGTGTTTTTATTGTCTTATTTTTACATTTTGCAGAATCATTGGTTTTAGAATAATGTAAATGGACTCATTTAGAGTGGAAATGAAACGGGGTGGTGATGTTCCATCCTGGATGAAGAGTGGTGTTCGGATAAATTTAACTGATGAACATTTAGGGCTTTAGAGCCTTGTGTGGGCAAATTGTCACTGTTTACCTCAGCCTCTGTTAATAACAGAGATGCAAACACGTACCCCATCTGCTTTGCTCTTTGTTTCTCAATAAATTCCAAATTCTGACAGAGGACTGAGTGTGATTTATTGGGTCTTTCCAACCCTAGTTCAGAATTGAGGAGACTGGAGAGATGGCTCAGTGGTTAAGAGCATTGGCTGCTCTTGAAGAGGACCTGGGGTTTGATTCCCAGCACCTATATCATGTCTATAACTCCAATTCCAGGGGAATCTGACACCTTCCTCTGACTTCCTCAGGCATTGCATGACATGGGTGCACTTACATAATATAGACAATACAATCATAGGCATAAAATAAATAAACAAAATATTTTTTTGTGATTCTTAGTCTCAGCCTTTAACAGCTGCGCTATCCCTCCAGCCCATAAGTAAAATATTTTTTAAAAAAGAACTTTTGAGGATGTTAATGGGAAAAGAATAGGAATGGAGCAAATCATTGCTCATTGCTTTTCCTCCCTATTTCATTTGCATGTAGTAAAGAAGAACTATTAAAGTCAGCAGAATTTTTGAAAAGGAAAATTAACTTAATTTCTCTGTTCAGGTGGAATGTGGAGGTCTTTGCTCCTGATGATACAGGTGTGGTAGAGCCCGTTGGCGTTTGACTGCCTTGGCCAGAAATCTTGTCTCTGGCATCTAATACCTATATGATCCTGGATGAGCTGCCTGGTCATAATAACCATTCTGTGGAGGTAGTTATTATAATTACTGTTCATAGATGAGGAAACACAAACCTGAGAACCTGGGTGAGATAATGTCTGCAAAGTACTTATCAAGAACTCAGTAAATGAGAGCTGCAATAAAGGCCTAAAATCCTAGCATGTAAACTGTCATCATGTAAGTCTCTAATCAAGGCTCTTACTACTATCTGGAAAAGATCCATAACAAACCCAGAAAGTTGGACAGGAAGATATTTACATAGGGTTTGTATGGCATATTCCAAACATATGAGCCCACTGTTTGTGTGTGTGGATTATGCATGACTCAAACCCACTTCGTGTGTTTAGATGACAAATGACCCTATGAAATTTACATAGGGATGGTGACATTTGCCAAATTATGAGCTCTGTGTGTATGTAGATTAAGAAATGATTCAGCATTCTTGACTCATCCCATAGCCTTACCTATTATACGGCATACGGCATTTCCTCCAACTCAAGGCTACATTTCTTTCTTTCTTTCTTTCTTTCTTTTCTTTCTTTCTTTCTTTCTTTCTTTCTTTCTTTCTTTCTTTCTTTCTTTCTTTCTTTCTTTCTTTCTCTCTCTCTCTCTCTCTCTCTCTCTCTCTCTCTC
>VZQC01013903.1:3266736-3279719 GCA_009823505.1 Rhizomys pruinosus | reverse complement strand
TACAACTTTTCCTTCCTTCCTTCCTTCCTTCCTTCCTTCCTTCCTTCCTTCCTTCCTTCCTTCCTTCCTTGAGAGAGGTTCTCCCTGTACCCTCAGCTGTCCTGGGACTCACTATGTAGACCAAGCTGGCCTTGAACTCACAGGCATCTGCCTACCTATGTCTCCTGAGTGCTGGGATCAGAGGTGTGTGCCACCAGGCCCGGCTCTACTTTGATGTTTCTGTTTGTGGGAAGAGCCATACAGCTTTGAAATTTAAATTTTGATGATGTTCAATATATCACTGGTTGAAACTATGGTTTGTTGGTGAGATCTCTATTTTCTCCTTTTCTGTAGTTTGAAATGTGCTAACATAGCCATAGTGACAGAGGAGTGCTTACGCTAGTGAGATAAGGGGCATAATGCCTGAAGGGCTTGAAAAGGATCTCTTATAGCCCATTTCTATACTTCTTTAAAATCTATTTATCTATCTGTGCATGTATTGTCATTAGTGTATATTCAATATATGTTTCTATGTTTTCTTACAAGTTTATTATGTACTTGGAGAGTGCTTCCCCCATACCTGCCTGCTCTCCCCCCTTCTCTGCTTCCATTAGTCCCCTTTGTTCCTTAGGCAGATTCATGTCTACATTCATGTAATATATACACATGATTTTCTGCATGCTGATACTTGTTGAATACCTCCAAGTATTCTTATTTTTAAAATATTTTATTTGTTATTTTAATTTTATGTGTATGAGTGTATAGTCTGCATGTATATAAGTGTACCTGTCGTGGAATGCCTTAGGAGGTCAGAAGAGGGTGTCAGATCCCCTAGAACTGGAGTTATGGATGGTTGTTAGCTGCCATATGGGTGATGGGAACCAAACTCTGGTCCTCTGTAAGAACAGTCAGTGTTCTTACCCACTGGGCCACCTCTGGTTCCAAGTACTCTTGTTTTAAAAATAAAATAAAAAAATTAAAAAAAATTACGTGTGTGAGTATAGTCCCTGCATGTATATAAGTGTACTCATGTTGTGCAATGCCCAGAGAGGACAGAAGAGGGTGTCAGATACTCTGGAACTGGAGTTATATATGGTTATTAGTCACCATGTGGGTGCTATGAACAGAACCCAGGTCCTCTGCAAGAGCAACCAGTGCTCTTAACTCCTGAGCCATCTCTCCAGCCCCTCCAAGTATTCTTCTCCCCCTGCCCGAAGTATTCTTATCAGCTGCTGAGGTAACTCAGCAAAAACTCTTTACATTAAATCCACTGTAAGCTGGTGGTGTTCAAAAGGGGGTGTAAATTCTCAAAATAATCACTATGAAAACAAAAGAGCTACAATTTATGCTTAGTTTTGGTTTCATTCATTACAATTCCAAGATTAGTGTACTTCAATGTCCAATATACATGCATATACTTTTTAAATACGCTGTGTGAGAATATGTATTCTTTGTTTTTCACTAATGAGAGAATAAATAAAACAATCCAGAGGTCACTGGAACAGGTTATATTTGAAGATTTAAAAAGTTTCAGGCCTATCATATTATGTATAATCTAACCTATTCCCAGAGTTTATATATCACTCAAATCCAGCAATAGGTGAACTACTACCAGTTAACAGTTTCAGGTTTGTATTTTGTAGAATTTTCCAGAACATGTCTAAAAGGTATGATAGAAATAGTAAATAAAACATGAAAAGAAATGAGATAGGACTACATTTTTCCAGAAACATTAGCTAGTGTTGAGGTTTTTGAGACAGAATGATAGCATTTGGTGTGTTAAGACCTTCTCTGTCAACTAAAGTATCCTAATGAAAGATTAAAGATGAAATAAATTTCTAAGAGACTCACATAGAGTCACCAAATGTGACATTTAGTTCAAAACAAACTCATTTATAGTCCTGTCTTACTTTTATTTTTCTTTCTTTTTTTGGTCTTTTTGAGACAGGGTCTCCCTGTAGCTCCAGCTATCCTGGACCTCACTATGTAGACCAAGCTGGCCTTGAACTCACAGAGATCAGCCTGCCTCTGCCTCCTGAGTGCTAGGATTAAAGACATGCACCTATCTTGCTTTTCTTTTTTTAATTAATTAATTAATTTTTTAAGGGTTACATATATTTTACTATGAATTACATTACATAAATTTCTTTTCTTATTTTATTTTTATTTTTAAGGGATTCTACAATATAATGACACAGTTGTTTGCAGATAACATTGATGTTACTCAGTATGTCATACAATTAGGTATTGGTGCATTTTGCAAGTATCTATGTCCAAATTTTGAACAACCCAAGGTTCCCATAGTCCAGTTGGAGAAGCTTGTATGCACAGGCATGTTGATCAGTTAGGAGTCCAGTCTATATTCCTGTAGTCTAATGATTCACCCCTATCTCTCTGCAGTCCTTACAATCTACCACACCTCTTCTTCCGCAGTTTGTTCCCTGGGCTTTGGGAAAGGGGCATAAGTAGGTGAGAAGAAAACAGTCTAATTTCTTTGGAGTTGTCATTTTGGACTCTAGTCTGTTCAGGTTGTTTCCCTTCATGGGTTGACAGCTTTTCCAGTGATTCCCTTTTTAGTCATACTAACAAAGCACAAGCTATTGGATGTACAGGCATTTAAGCAGTACTAATTATTATGGCAAGCTACGCTGTGAGCATAGACACAGATGCTTGGATGGTATGCTAATCTGCAATCTTTGGTTTCTCTATAAAGGGTGACAAGTTCTTATTGTGGCTTATAACATCTCCTAACCACTAGAGGACATAAGCTTGTGGCATCTGCTGTGAGTTATTCCTCCAAGGAGAGAGCTAATAGCCAAATAGATTAGGGATATATATAGACACTTGGCTGCCACTGTTGCACAGTATCTCCAGGCTGTTGAGGTGTAGCTGATATTGACAGAGGAGTCTTGCTTGTCTCAGGGAGACCAATATTTTGCTGTATTGCTTTAGTGGCCTTTGGTAACGCTCTCTGGCATTTCAGAGGCCAGTTGTACACTAGCAAGTGACATCTCATAACATTTTTCATGCTCACACTATTTATTATTTTTATGTGTATGAATGTACTGTCTGCATGTAGGTTGGTGCACCTGTGTCATGCAATACCGTGGAGGTCAGAAGAGGGCGTCGGATTCCCCTGGAACTGGAGTTAAAGACGGTTCTTAGCTGCCATGTGTGTGCTGGGAATCATATCCAGGTCCTCTGTAAGAGCAGTCAGTGCTCTCAACTGCTGAGCCATCTCTCCAGCTCCCTGTCTTGTTTTTCAACATAGAGAAATCTCTAGTTGTTTTCCCGGGACAATCTTATGTGTATTTCTACTGAAGTTTCTGTCTTCTTGGAAGGAATCACTTATATTAGAGGCCCACCTTGCTCCCATGTGGCCTCATCATTACTAACTGCATCTTCAACCCTCCTATTGCCAAATGAAGGTGCATTTGGAAGTATTAGGATTCTGGACTTTAACACATCTCTTTAGAGGACACAATTCAACCCATGCCCATTGTTGAGAGGTCTAAGGTCTCTTAGGAGAGAGATGGAATCATCCACAGTGACCCTGGATTTCAGGGCTCTAAGTGGGAGCTATGAGAAGAGGTTGCGGATGACTATTAGATCTGCAATGTCAAGACTAGAATTGGAAGACTTGGGAAAACTTTGAGGCAGCAGGGCAAGAAGGACCTTCCCACATCCTGTGTTCCTATTGGGCTAGGTGCTTTGTTGACTCACCTGTAGAGCAGGTGCTGAGAGCTGTTCACTAGAGCCCTCTGCACAGCCTTGCTGGCCCTACCTTGCAGGCTGCACTGTGCCTGCTCCATCTGGATTAGAGACACTCCAGTTGTTAACTCTTATAAATGACACCCTCAGGGAAATCATAGCTCAAAGTACTGAGAAAGTGGAGTCAGCCGGATAGATAAAACATTTGGAAATTTTGATCATGAAGGGATTCTTTAAGTAGCTTGATGGGAGAACAAGGTTAAGAAAAAGCATTTTATTTGACTCTGTTTCATTTGTAAGTGTAGTTGGAATTTGAATGTGTTTACTATCAAACAGGAGGGTTCAATGCCTTGCTGTGGGCAGCAGAGTTTGAGAACAGGCACTTTGGTGCTGGGTCAAAATTGGAAGGGAGCTAAGTATTCTTTTGGGAATGATTTGACTCTAGGCTTGACCTTCCTCACAAATGTCCTCTAGGCTCTCAGTCAGGGCAGCTGGGATGAGTGCTCTAAATCATGGATGCTTTCTTAGTTTGGAATCTGTCCTGACCATCTGGCAGGGGAGGATGTTGCTGTTTCCTCCTCATGGGGACCATGGCATTGAGCACTCATATACATATCATTGCCAGAGGCTAGTGACTCAGGAGAGGCCTGGACCAGTTTTGATTTCCGCCTCTTTTTTTTCCTCTCTCTATGTGTTGGTGGCCAACTGACCTAGTTTCTGAGGGAACAAAGATATATTCACTTGCTTTAATGATCTTTTTACCAGGAAAATATCACCTAAGATCTGTATGTTTCTTAGTTCATATAATTCATTTTGAAATAACATCCATAAAAATGAGTGGAATGAGTGATAAGTGAGAGGCAGAAATGTTTTAATAAGGCATTCATGCCTTATGAGCATCGTAAAAGCCTCATGCAATGAGTTAAACACATGATATTATGAGCATCGTAAAAGCCTAATGCAATGAGTTAAACACATCATATTATGAAGGCATACTGTTAAATTTTCCCCATTGTTATTGCATCACAGAATATTGAATTAGACAAGTCTCTGATATCATCAATGCAGATAAGAAAATAGATATACCATAAGGCTTCTGAGAGTGGTGGTTGGTGAGTGGAGGCTTCTCTTCAGAGTAAAGCTTAGGAAAATGTTAACTGCTCTAACAGGATAGCTGCCATTAATGGGACTTCAGCCAGTGTCCAGTTTATAAAGAGGAAAGTCTGCTCATGCTTCAGAAAGGGAAGCCTGGTCTAGCAAGACCTGACTTTGTCCTTGAGTGGATGGAACTGGTAAATGAAAAGCCAAAAGGAGCCTGGGACTCCCTTCTCTACAAAAACCTGAGTGACCTCTGAGGACCAGATCCTTAACTTACCTTGAGAAAACAAAAACCTTGGTTAATCTGGGCTAACTGTGTGGCCTTAAACATCCAAAAGGAAAGTATAACCAGAAATAAATAAAGTCCTGAGAAATTATACTTCATGTATAAAACTTGAGATCTTAGTAAAAAGACAAAAGTTAAAAAAAAAAAAGATAGCTGCCAGACTCATCAGATAAGAGGGATCAGGCATTGCTTTCTTTGCAGAACTCACAGTCAGAGAGGGTGACTGATATTTTCTATAAGAATCCAGGACAATAGAAAACAGATGACATTCATGCTAGATTTAAAAGGAAAGTTCTTTCCAAGTAGAGACAGAGATGGAACAACAGAACTCTTACAGGAGATGGAGAGACATGGTAAAAAGTGCACAGAATTATAGACATTTATAACCCAATAGAAACTGCTGTCACACAGCTTGTTTCTGGGCTTTTGGAACTTGGGTTTGTGTGTGAACAAAAGTTCTCAGGAAGAAGTTTCACCTTCTACTGAACCTTCTGCAAAGCTGATTAGCTTGCACCTCTATGATTGTAGAGAGTTTGGAATATTACAACTCAGAGCAAACCATCTTGGCCATTTTAGCCTTCTTAATAGTCCTTTACTGTCCTCCTTTGTGTTTGAGCTAACATCTTTGTGATTGCCAGGTAAGTCCTTTAGAATGTATAAACAGACACACCCACCAAAAGGCTGAGAGTGCCATCATCACATACTGAGTCCTATTCAACCATCCCCCTGTTCTGCTTTAACCTGCCTACTTACTGTTTCCACCAATGCATTACAAAAGTGCCTTGATTTATGACTTTTTTTTGTTCTGTTACTATAAAAGCTTCATGAACTACTTGGGGTAACCTAAATCTTTTTCTGGGCCATTACCAATCATATTTGGCTTCATAATAAGCTACTTCTTATCTCCTTTAAGATGAGAGTTGTGGTTTTTTGTGTATCAACAATGGCCAGACGAGGTAGAAGAGCTAGTAGGAGGTGAACTGGAGGGAAGGGAATGGAGAAGACTGAAAAAGTCTTGGATATGTTCCAAGATGGTTTGTATTATTTTATGGGTTTCAACTTGAAGGTAAAAAAAAAAGAGCTCTTAACTGATATTTGGAAAGAACTTCAAAACTGCAATGACACTCTGCCAACTTCTTTCTTACTGGTCAAACATCTGTCTAAGTCCTCAGTCTGACAGCATTAGGTCCTATTTCAATGCTTGTTGAAACCTGTGATACAATATGACTTTTTGTCTTCTGTTTCCTGGAGGACATCTATTGCTTTAGAGGAAGGATAGCGTTGTAGAGGGAAGCCTTCGGTTTTTAATCCTGAGGGTTTGGGAATTGAATTACAGACTTGGAAAAATTTGTGCTCCATCAAAGACAGTTTTTATTACTCCTTCTCTACTTCTTATCCATTTCACAAATTAAATAAAGATTTCATAGACTGAGAGGAGACGAGAGTTGGAAAAATAGGAATGTCAGATGCTGGGTATTCTAGAAGTAAGCAAAACAGAACTCTCAGATGAAGTGAGAGTGGTGGAAGGCAGGCACCCTCCATCTTTATCTTTAAAGCAAACCCAAGTTGGTGGTGAGGTCCCTATACCTGACATAAAGGGCTTAAGTTGGTTCACAGAACTTTCTGGTCCTCTGGAGAGGGACAATTGTAAACTCCCATTTTATGTGACTTAAGTGTAGAAGGAAGAGATGGAGACTGAGGGAGTGAGGCTTATGATTGGATGGGAGAATGGATGGTCTAAGTCTTATCTATAAAACTGTCTGCTCTTCATAAGGACAATTAGGTTTCCCTTATTGTTGAAAAATGGAATTTTATTCCAACATAGATAAGGAAGCCTCTCCTATAACCAAGGAGCTTTGGCAGTTGAAAGCTACCAGCATAGAGAGTCACTCTTCTTCAGAGAAGTGACCTGGTAAGATGTTCAGTGGAGGGCCTGCATCCATGAACACACAGATAGTACTGACTGGACTCAATAGGTTAAGAAAAGAAGACACGAAGTTGGGAGGAGAACCAGATGGCATGGGGGTTTGAGAGGAGTTGGAGGGAGGAAGAGGGTCTGGAGGCAATCAAAATTCATAATGAAATACAAAATGAAGCACCACTCAAAATGGAATTGTAGATGATATTTTGGTTCAGTTCTTAAGGTGGAAAAAGAAAGTAATGAATATTAAATATATTGAAATATTAGACATAACACCACAAAGGCTCGTACAAGGTGTCAAACCTTGCTTGTTCTGAGATCATTCCACCATCTATGCCCAGCCATTACAGAATAGACTTGATATTCAAAGGTACATTTATAGAGTGGGAGAGTTTTGGAGAGCAAGATGGAGTCCTAAGGCAAGTTCGTGGATTTTTCTCTTGTCTTCCCCCAATAGCCTGCCCTCTTAGTCTCAAGCCATGTGACTCAATGAGAGCCACTGCAGAGATGGAGTGCCTATGAGAGAACAAGCTGGGTACTCCTTACCCAGTTGGATTCCTCTTAGGCGCCTCTTCCCATGGTTCCTATCTGAGATGGTCTAGGGATGAACTCTTGAAGAGATTGTAGAATGAAGAGAGATGAGTTACAGAGGGCTACCTGAGTACTTATTCTTTACTGGTCAAGGACTGTTGAATCTCCCGAAGGCCAAATACGTGCTGAGCCTGAGCTTCAGGACTTGCCCATAGTACAGGACATGGTGCAGGATAGCAGGTCTCAAGAGTCAAAACCTAGGGTGTGCAGTCAAGATAGGGGTGAGTGAGAGAGGTTGTGTCTGGGAGTTTCTTATTTGCGAATAGCCTGAGTCCCACAGGGGAAGTGTCTTGCAGATACCTGCTTCCAGGACTGTGCTGCTGAGGTAGCCAAGAGAGTCAAGTAAAGCAAACCCATCTGACTCTGATTCCCTTACTAGAACCAGCTGAGTGAGGATGAACCTTCCCTTGAGACCCATGAAACCCAGGTTCCTTGGACCACAGATTTGTTCTGAGCTGCAGGGGGTAGGCTTTGAATGGGGCATGAAAGTTAGTTTTGCACTGGATAAAACCTTTCATACCTTAAAGGAACTGGAAAGTTAAAGAGTGTCAAGATACCAAGAGACAGACAAGTCATGAGAGAGAGAGAGAGAGAGAGAGAGAGAGAGAGAGAGAGAGAGAGAGAGAGAGAAGAGAGAATATGCACTGGACAGATGATTCAAGCTGAGCAACATAGAAATGTCTTGGGATACCACCAGCGTTGCTGCACAACACCAACTGTGACTGGATTTCTATCCTTGCTCCTGTCTCTTCCACTGACTCCCTTCTTTCACTGCTTTGGCATCATTCAAGTCCCCTAGAATTTAGATTACATCCAAGAGCAGAGGTTTGAGGAGACACTGAACTAGCAGATGGGGTTTGTACTACTTGGCATCACACAGAGTGATTTGAAGTTTTTGTCATTTAGCATCACCATGATTATGTGCTTTCTGGGCATATAAATATTCTTCATTAAGTCACTGGCATAAATTCTTTCCAGTCAAACAGCCACTGGATTTTTTTTTCTAATTTGCTTCACCTCATTGGGCCTGCTAATTCATCAAGGGATTTTTAAAATGAACAAATTTTGCTATGGAGTGAATACACTGCTGGTGTGGCTTAGGTCTGAAATCCACACCACAGGCTTATGTGTTAGAGGCTTGTTCCCAGTGCAGCAATGCTCCCTGGTGGGGTGTTTGGAAGGTGATTGATCACGAGGGCTCCAATGGAGTCATAGTTTGATAGCATGGGGAGGCAGTGGAGGAAATAGGCCCCTAGAGGTGTGCCCTGGAAGGGGATATCTTGTCTCCAACCCCTTCTTTACTTTCTCTCTGCTTCATGGATACCATGAGGTGAGGAGCTTGGATCCATAGAATATTTTCTGCCATGATGCTCTGCCTCACCGTAGGCCCATAAACAATGGGCAACTGACATGGGCCTCTGACACTGTCATTCAAAGCGAATCTTCCCTTATTATTATTATTGTTGTTATTAACATTAATTATTATTTGTCTGTGTATGTGTTTGTGTGGCGTTGTGTGTGAGTGACATGTATGCACTTACTTGGGCACATGTGCACATCTGTGTCTGTATATGTGGAGGCCTGATGTTGACATTGGGAGTCCTTCATCACTTTCTACGTTTATTTTTTGACACAGGGTCTCTCACTGAACCTGAAGCTTATCCATTTGTCTAGGCTGGTCCGTGAGCTCCTGGGAGCCCTTTGTACCTGAACATTCCTCCTCAAGCCTGGGGTTACAGGAATGCACTATCATGCCCTGTTTTTTTTTTTAATTTTAATTTTTTTATTTTTAAGGGATTCTACAATATAATGACACAGTTGTTTGCAGATAACATTGATGTTACTCAGCATGTCATACAATTAGGTAATTGGTGCATTTTGCAAGTATCTATGTCCAAATTTTGAACAACCCAAGGTTCCCATAGTCCAGTTGGAGAAGCTTGTATGCACAGGCATGTTGATCAGTTAGGAGTCCAGACTATATTCCTGTAGTCTCACGATTCACCCCTATCTCTCTGCAGCCACAGGAAGCAAAATTTTCTACTGGGTCCACTAGGGGTGATAGTGAGTGGAATCATTCCCCCTTCCACCCCTTGGTTCTGGACCCATGAATTCTGAGCTATAAGGAGAAACAGTACCATATAGTGGATGCGGATTCAAAGAATATAATGCTTGCTGGAGAACCTTGCCCAGCCCTCAGGGTATTGCTAACTAATTGCACTGTAACTGTGTCTTCAAGAGGCCATTCCATCGTTCTATCAAGCCAGCTGCTTCTGGGTGGTGGGGAACATGGTAAGACCATGGATACCATGACCATGGGCCCAAGTTGCACTTCTTTGGCTGTGATGAGGTCCTTGGTCAGAAGCATGCTGTGAGGAATACCATGATGGTGGATAAGGCATTCCGTAAGTCCCTGGATGGTAGTTTTGGCAGAAGCATTACTGCAGGAAAGGCAAATCCATAACAAGAATAAGTATCTATTCCTGTAAGAACAAAACGCTGTCCCCTCCATGATGGAATGGTCCAATGTAGTCAACCTGCCACCAGGTTGCTGGCTGGTCACCCCGGGGAATAGCAACACATATCGGGGCTCAATGTTTGTGTCTCTGCTGTTGGCAAATCTGGCACTCGGCAGCAGCTGTAGCCAGATCAGCCTTAGTGAGTGGGAGTCCATGCTGTTGAGCCCATGCATAACCTCCATCTCTGCCACCATGACCACTTTGTTCATGGGCCCATTGAGCAACAACAGGATAGCTGGAGAAAGAGGCTGACTATCCACAGAACGAGTCATCCGATCTACTTGATTATTAAACTCATCCTCTGCTGAGATCACCTTTTGATGATCATTTACATGAGACACAAGTTCTTACATCCTTTGACCATTCAGAGAGCTCTATCCACATACTTCTTCCCCAAATGTCTTTCTCACCATTTTCCAGTCATGCTCCTTCCAAGTCCCTGACCATCCAAGCCAAACCATTGCTACAGCCCATGAATCAGTATATAATAGAACCTCTGGCCATTTTCTTCCAGGCAAAATGCACAACCATGTGCACTGCCTGAAGTTCGGCCCACTGTGAAGACTTTCCTTCACCAGTGTCCTTTAGGGTTGTTTCAGAAATTGGCTGTAATGCTGCAGCTGTCCATCTTTGGGTGGTGCCTGCATATGTGCAGAACCATCAGTAAACCAGGCCCTAGTCTTCTCTTCCTCAGTCAACTGATCATAGGGCAAAACCCCATGAACCATAGGTGCATGTTTAAGCCCAGGAGACATTGTAACAGGAGTGGGAACACATAGGCCATTTGGGCAACTTCTTTCATGTAGCTTGCTTGTGCCCTCAGGGCCTGCCCAGGCCCTGTCCGTAATGTACCACTCCATTTGACAATGGACTGTGCTGTGCACATCCTACTTTATGTTGGTGGGTCAGATAACACCCAGCTCATGATGGGCAGCCGCAGGTCGCATGGTGACTTGGTGGCCTTGTCAAACGTTCAGTTTCCACTAAGGCCCAATAGCAGTCTAAGAGCTGTCTCTCAAAAGGAAGAATAGTTTGTTTGGCAATGAAGGTAAGAGCCTTGCCAAAATACAAGGGCCTCCACTGTGATTCCCTATGGGAGCCTGCCACAGACTCCGACAGCATCTCTATCTGCCACTGATACCTCAAGCACCATTGGGTCTGCTGGATCATATGGCCCTAGGGCGAGCAGCCTGCACTGCAGCCTGGACCTGTTGAAAGAGCCTTTTCCTGTTCCAAGCCCCACTCAAAGTTTGCTGCCTTACGAGTCACCTGATATATGGGTCGTAGAACACACCGATGAGGAATGTGCTGCCTCCAGAATCCAAAAAGACCCACCAAATGTGTGTGCTTCTTCTTGGTGGAGGGAGGGGCCAGGTGCAACAACTTATTCTTTATCTTAGAAGGATGTCTCTGCATGCTCCACACCACTGAACTCCTAGAAACTCACCAAGGTAGATGGCCCTTGAATTTTAGTTTGGATTTATTTCCCATCCTCTCATGCGCATATGTTTTACCAACAAGTCTAGACTAGCTGCTTACACCTGTTCACTGGTCCAATCAACATAACATCACATAGAGTGGACAATGTGATATTTTGTGGAAGAGTCAGGCGATCAAGATCCCTTCTAACTAAGTTATGGCACAACGCTGGAGAGTTAACATACCCCTTGAGGTAAGACAGTAAAGGTATACTGTTGGCCTTGCCAGCTGAAAGCAAATTGCTTCTGGTGGTCCTTATGAACCGGTATTGAGAAGAAGCATTGGCCAGATCAATAGCTGCATACCAGGTACCAGGAACATATTAATCTGCTCGAGTAAGGACACCACATCTGGTACAGCGGCTGCAATTGGTGTCACTACTTGGTTGAGTTTTCGATAGTCAACTGTCTTGCTCCAGATCCATCTGTCTTTTGAACAGGCCAAATTGGAGAGTTAAATGGAGATGTGGTAGGAATCACCACCCCTGCATCTTTCAAACCTTGATAGTGGCATTAATCTCTGCAATCCCTCCAGGGATACGATACTGTTTTTGGTTCACTATTTTCCCTGGTAAGGCAACACCAATGTTTCCAATTTGGCCTTTCCAACCATAATAGCCCTCACTCCACAGGTCAAGGGAACCAATGTGGGGATTCTGCTGCAGTTTCTAATTATATCTATCCCAATTATACATTCTGGGACTGGGGAAATAACTACGGGATGCAGTTCTGGGACCCACTTGGGCCCACCGTGAGTCGGACTTCAGCCAAAACACCATTTATCACCTGACCTCCATAGCCCCTACTTTAACCGGAGGGCAACAATGCTTTTAGGGTTTCCTGGGATCGATGTAACTCAGAACCAGTATCCAATAGCCCTCGAAAAGTCTGATTATTTCCTTTTCCCCAGGTGGTACAGTTACCCTAGTAAAAGGCCTCAGGTCCCCTGGGGAAGGACAGGAGGAAGGCAAACAGCAATAACTCTTTGGTATTTGACAAGGTCCTTCCTCACTGGAAACCCGGCCACCCCTTCATTCAAGGGTTTTGGGTCTGTGAACTGTCTCAAGTCTGGAAACACCGGTCAACTGGGCAGGATTTCGCTACTCCTAAAATCAAATGTTGGATTCCTGTCATTTGTTCTAGACTTTTTCTGCTTATACAGATCAAATAAAACTTAGTAGGCTTCTTATGTATTTGTTTCTGGGAATGCCATGATTAATTAGCCAGTTCCAAAGATCAGTTCGGGTCATGCCATTATAGGTGTTGTTTTGCCTTTGCCACCCATTTGATAAGTAACGGTAACTATGCGCATCTGGCCTTCTGCGATTCATGCTGCCACCTGACACCTACCCTGAGGTCCTGTTAGACCTATAACGTGTACATTTAATTTTGCAAGTGAG
>VZQC01013903.1:3240487-3264230 GCA_009823505.1 Rhizomys pruinosus | reverse complement strand
GAGCCACAACTTCTCTAACTGTAAGATCTGGCATAAGAAATAGAGCAAAAACAAAGCTCTTCAAATGTTCTGGTGTCTCTCTCAGTACTTTCCATCTTATAAATTCAGTGAATGGCATGTCCTCTGGGTCCTCATATTGTGGAGAATGTGGTTTTACACTTCGAATCCACTCGAGCATGCCCATCTGCCTGACCCTCACAATCCCTTCATCAATACTAAGCCAAGGAATATCAGGCATCTCTAACTCGCTGTTAGTAGGCCATGTTTTAATAAATACATCAGCCAACCATTCAAATAAACTTTTAACACCTTTTTTAACTGCTCGAGCTTCCATGTTAAACCTAGAATCTCTACTCAGTGGGCTCATATCGATAAACTCAGTATGATCCAATTTTATATTCCTTCCACCATTATCCCACACCCTTAAAATCCATTCCCACACATATTCCTTAGGCTTCTGCCGGAATGAATCAGCAAACTCATTAATTTCTTTAGTAGTATATCGCACCTCCTCGTGGACCACACTTTCTATCTCACCTTGAGGGGCTTGCTTAGACTTCAATCTGGTTATAGGTCTAGAGGCAACAATTGTTGGGCCCTGAGGGACATCAGCTCCCACTGGGAGGGGGGGATTAATTTCCTCAGGCAAGGGTGGGGAGGAGGGATCTGCAGGGTGTGGATTCTCTGCTGAGGGTGGGGAGGTTAATTCCTCAGATAAAGAAAATCCCTCAGAATCCGAGGGTTCAAAATCCTCATCATCATAGTTCTCCCACACATCTCCATCCCAAGTTTCAGGGTTCCACCCTTTCCCCACCAGTGCTCTCACTTTAACTGCTGACACTTTTCGTGGCTGGGAATTAAATTTGCGTTGTAAATCAGCCAACCGTATAATAAGGGCTCCAGCTTGATTTTCTGCTGCTTTAGCTCTTTGGCTGCTGGAGAGAAGATTCTCTTCCAGAGCACACTTGGAAACCTTTAAACTGTTGTTTCGAATCCGGAGCTGGTCATTTTTATCACCGAGCTCCATATTTTCGTCTAACAGTTTATCCAGACATGCTAGGAGCAACAAGGCAACATCATTATTTTCCTGATTTTTCCGCAATTTCTCGAACGTTTTATATATAGAGTCGCTAAATTCCTTGCTTCTCACAAGAGGTGAGTTAGGTGAGTCAAATGGATCTATCTTCATAATTAGATCAAATAGTCTGCACCAAGGATTATCATTCCTCTTCATGCCACCAGGAGAGCCTTCAGTAACTCTAGGCTTCATTGGGTTGGAGAGCTGGCTCCAGAGGCTACCAAGCCCACTAAAGAAATTCATCCTTTCAATTCTGTTTCTCTAGAACCACTTCTGGTACCAAAATCTGTATTAGTCAGGGTTCTCTAAAGAAACAGAAGCAACAGGATGAATATATATAACTATATACAATTTATTGATTTGCTCACGTGACGGAGCTCAACAGTAGCGCCGAACTGGAGAGGCCGGGAATCCAGGGAACTGCTCAGTCCGCAAGGCTGGATGTCTCAGGAGTCCCAGTCTAGTGCTGAAGGCCCGAATGGATTCCAGGAGATCTGCCGGTCTCAGTACACGCTGGGATCCGAAAGGTTGATCACAGCAGCAAGACAAACTCACCAGATGAGAGAAGCAAGCCGCAGGAGGAAAAAGGGACCAGCTCCCGCTGCCGTGGCCTTAAATACTGCCTGCCGGCAGAAGGTAACACCCACATTTGGGGTGGGCCATCTGGGTTGAGGCGGTCCAATCAGAAGACCATTTTCTCTTATTTGTTCCTTAGTCCAGTCAAGTTGACACCCAGGATTAACCATCACACTCCCCTATGCAAGAAGGGGCCAGGAACTTAAAAGATCATAAATGATCAAACTGTGGCGATTAGAAGTCTACAGAGTGTGGGTCCATGGACAGATTGCCTATATTCAGCTTCACTCACTCAGGGCTCAGGGAACTCAATTGTAAGAGCCAGGGAGGTGGAGCAAGACCCTATGGAAATAAAATCCTATAAGCTCCTGGGACCCTGTTCATATGAACCTACAGTGTTGTTATCATCATGCACAAGACCCATACAAGCTCAAACAGACAAAACCCCAGCATAGAATTACAGAAATGGTTAGCAAAACCCAATATTAGCTGAAGAAATATTGGCAGATGATTACAGTTGGGTGAGGAAGAACTGGCCTTCTTTAAGAAACAGGCTGACTAGAACTCAGAGGATGAACTGGCACAGAGGAATGGCTGGGGAGAGTAATTTGGCATAATAGACCCTAACACAAATGACAGAATGTATGGCCTCCACGGGGGGCAATGGAGATGGAGTTATAAAGGCCATTATGATTGATTTCGATATTATGTTTGAAATACACAAAAATTAAAATAAAAAATATGTAGAAAAGAGTTATTCTGAGTATTACAACCCCCCAACCCCAGAGAAAAATCATGCCTTCTAATTTGATGTACTTGAGCAAACATTTTCTTAGCATAGTTGGCACAATTGTGAGGATGCTGCCACACACGTTCCCCATCCTGTTCTTTAGACTTTGTTATAGCACAAATACTTTTCATGTTGCAGTAAGTTCTTTATAAACATGTCGATGACTGCATAATGTTCCATCGTTTTAATTTATGTGACCACTCACTAACTTATTGTATTATTTTATATTGAGAAAAGGTCCCACTCTGTGGCCCAGGCTGCCATGGCCTCAAACTCATATGGATCCTCCTTTCACATTCCCCTCCTAAGGACATGCCAACATACAGGGGAGTCACCATGTTGAAGACCAGTTTTTTAGCTTGTTCAGTGTTAACATCTTCCGGGGCCTTGACCAGGAACGGGAAGGGAACTGAAGAAATATACCTGCTGAGGACCTGCTGTTTACTGGCATAGGGCTAGGCACTTTCATGACCATTCTTATGCACTCCATCCGGCCACAGGAAGAAGTGAGTAGAGTCCCTATTTAGCAGGAATTTGAGGCTTGCAAATGCAGATTGAGTGACTCACGCCTAAATTCAAGGCCAGCCTGGTCTACAGAGTGAGTTCCAGGACAGCTGGGGCCTACTGGGAGACCCTGTCTCGAAAAGACCAAACAAACAAAAAACAAAAAACAAAAAACAAATGCAGATTGAGTATCTCTTATCTGAAATGCTTGAGACTAGAAGGGTTTTGAATTTTTTTCCTCAGATTTTAAAATATTTGCATATACAAGAGATAGCTTCAGAACGGGACCCAAATCTAAATGGGAATTTGTTTATGTTACACATATGCCTTATATACATAACATGAATATGTTATGCAATATTTTTAGTGTGTCCATATTATATGAAGTCAAGTATGGAAATTTTCATTTGAGGCAATATATCAGTATTTAAAAAAATTTCAATTTTAGCCGGGCGTGGTGGCACACGCCTTTAATCCTAGCATTTGGGAGGCAGAGGCAGGCGGATCTTTCTGAGTTCAGGGCCAGCCTGGTCTACAGAGTGAGTTCCAGGCCAGCTGGGACTACAGGGAGACCCTGTCTCGAAAAGACCAAAAAAAAAAAAAAAATTCAATTTTGAAGCATTTGTAGATTTGGATTTTGCAGTTAGAAATGCCCAACTGGTATCAAAGGATTTTTCAAGGTCTTAGTCCTTGGGTGGCAGAGTCTGGAATCATCCAAGGGTATGTCTGATTATATGCTTTGTGAGACACACTTAAAAGACTAAGGAGTCCTGGGGAAGTTTGGGTTGGATACAGCCCTGGCTAGTACCACCTCCTCCTGGGTCTGGGGAGGAGGTAGATTAGAGTGGAGGACACGAAAGAAAGGCCACTCAGACTGTTGCTAATTAATGACATTTTCTTTTTTTTATGTGTATGAATGTACTGTATGCATGTAGATTTGCGTACCCGTGCCGTGCAATGCAGTGGAGGTCAGAAGAGGGTGTCAGATTCCCCTGGAACTGGAGTTCTCCTGGAATTGCAGTTTCGGACTGTTCTCAGCCGCCATGTGGGTGCTGGGGATCAAACCTGGGTCCTCTAAGAGCAGTCGGTGCTCTTAACCGCTAGGCCATCTCTCCAGCCCCAAATGACATTTTCTTACAGTTTTGCTTGGAGCCTGCTTTTGCCTGGATCTGGGCTATCTCCCAAGAGCCCATCTGTCAAAGGCTCGCCTCTCATAGTGGTGTTATTAAAGGGAGGTGGAAACCCTAAGAGGCAGGGCCTGCAGAAGCTCCAGGTGGTCAGAGGTGTTTCCGTTCTTCAAATCTAATGAAGAGGGTGGGACTCCAGGCTCTTCGTCCTCCATCTCTTTTCATACTCAACAGTAAGGTGAATGGGTTTTTCCATCATAAACTTTCACCACAATGTACGGTGTCATCACAGGTCCACAACAGTGGGGACAGTTTGTCATGAACCAAAGCCTCCAAAATGTGAGCTTTAGTAAATGTAACCTCTATGTAATTTAACTCATGCATTTTGGTATAGTTCAGGCAGCTATCATGGGACTACACAAAATGTGTGTCTTCTTGTGGCTCCTGTACTTAGGAGGCTGGAAATGAGATTGGTTTGCTCTCAATTTCCCTGACTACTCTTTAGGGAGAAATAGCTTTATTATCTTTTTCTCAGGTAAGTGTCTTAGAGTGTTGGGTCTAGATTACTTTTGAATGATACCTTCACAGTTTTTCCTCACTCAAAAGGATGAACTTTGAGTTATTTTGAAAGATCACCACTAGGAGATGCACAAGATTCAAGGAAGTTAGAAAGAGCTGCACTTGGTGACTTTTGTTCTCTATTTGAGCTTTGCAGGTTTCTTTTGTTCCAATTCATTGAGAACTGAAGACAAAATGTCTCCCCAAAGTGCTAAAAGATTCCAAAAGTAATAAAAGGATAGTTTTGCCTTTTTACTTAATGATAGAAGCTGAAGAAAATGATAAACCAGACTCCTTGTGACAAAGATAGTACTATGTGCATCACCTGACTGAGGTTCAAGGAGAAAGTCAACACTATCACTTTGGTAAAGAAAGCAGCACAAACGACTAGCCTTTATTGTTATTTGCTTTGTAGCAAGGACTGCGGTGGATGGTACACTCTTTTATCATAGTTAATTACCATGCATATTGTCTGATTTGTTGGCACACACAAAAAAGCAATGCCGTTGTCCCTGTTCTGCAGAGGCAGAGCATAGAGAGGGTTGGGATCTCATCCACACTTACCTACCTAGTAAGTGAGCCTCTATATAAATTCAGAACTCCAGAACCCTGACTGTAGAGTTGCTGAGTTAATCAGTTAAATATTCTGTTTCCTTATTATCCCAACTTGACATAAAAGGATCCACAGAACAGAGGTTTTGCTAGTTCAAGGACTTGTCCTGGGTCTTGCTGGTCAGGGGAGAATTGTAAGACTACATGTCCCTTCTCCTTCTTTATCATGCAGGTAAGTAAGCATCCGCAAACCACTGTGAAGACAGAAGAGGAAGAGGGTCTGAATCACGGGATCTCAACACAGAGGAAAGAGCAGAAATCTACCAAGTGGCAGACTTTACCTCCACTGGCCCTTGTAGGCTATATCTGCCTCAGCCAGAGCTTGGGTGAGGCTAACTGGAGATTGTCTGCATTGTGGGGTCTGGGCACATCAGATTTCAGCTTGAACAAGAACGCTATGTAAACTTCTTTTGAGTCATTCTGGCTTTGGGACTGCCTGGGTGGCCATAGTATCTTCCCAGAGGGGACAGGTATAGTGAGTTCCTTGCTGCCACCTTAGTCAAGTGATTTTTCAGTCTGATTCCTGTGCCTACATGTTTGTCTTCTCAGGCTTCTATTTGTTGCTTGTGTCTCTGAGAGAGTCGCACAGTTGCTACTCAGGTGGCCTTTATTTTATTTTAAAATTTTATTTATTTTATGTGTACTAGTGTACCGTCTGCATGTAAGTAGGTGCACCCGTGTTGTGCAATGCTGCAGAGGTCAGAAGAGGGTATTGGATTCCCCTGGAATTAGAGTTAAAGACACCATGTGGGTGCTGGGAATCAAACCTGGGTCCTCTGCAAGAGCAGTCAGTGCTCCGCTGAGCCATCTCTCCAGCCCCCTCAGGTGGCCTTTATACTCATTATACCCTACTCCATTGTTGTTACCATTGACAGCTGTCTTTGCTTGGAGGCTTCATGCTCATGGTGACCCAAGATTTCTAAGTCTGGCAGAGCAGTAGAGGCCCTCCTCTGCTTCGGATTAAGACCCTATCCTCAGGAGCACTGAACCACAGGCAGGGAGGGGTTGACCTCTTCAAGAGAAGGAGAAGGGCCAGACCAGCCAGGTAAAACCCTCAGAATTAGTGGAAGGATTCTTGAGGGACTCCTTCCCAACACCTTGATGCAAAAGACATGCTGTAAATGATGAATAAGCAAACCAGGTTCTGAACCAGCTGTCCTCCCTCATCAGTTTCCTCTCTGCTTTCCCCTCTCATTTTTTCCCTCCCTCCTTCCCTCATTTCCCTCTTTCTCTATTCTCATCTCTCCCTCTTCTCCCCTTCCCCATCTCATAGGCTTGTTGTATAGGTTTCAGTGACAACTGACAGTTTTCCTGAAAGTATATTGGACTGCACATTGACTGTAAAACTAGAATCAGAATAGAGCTCTCTAGGCTGCCTAGGATGCTCTCTGGACAACTGTTCTCATCTAAAAACTAGGTATGTACAAGAACTTTTAGAAGTCTTAATACTTCTAATATTTTATTTTTGAGAAAAATGGGAATTTCAAATTGCTGTTTGAGTAAGAAGGTGACTGAAATGATTAAGAGCACAATATGGAGGAGGGTGTTAGGGTGGGTTTTTAACCTCCAGAGTTGTCATGGATACAATTGAGGCTCTTGTCGGGCCACCTAGGTGGAGTGACCTGTGATAAAGTCTTTAAATGGCATGTACATAGACTGTACTCCAGACTTGTGTGGTAATTGCACAAAGCCAACCATTTATAGTCTGACGGGCCTCGCTCGTGAGTCTTAAACACTTTTAAGACAAATAAATTGTCCCAGTGGTCTATATTTGGTGCCCATTTTTTCATCTTTGTGTACAGAACTGAACTTAGCTGGATGCTTGTTCTTGGTGCAAATATAATAGTCCAATTGTCTCATATGCCAGGGGGTGGGTATAGAGCACACCCAGAGCCCTGTGAGAACCCACAGAAGGGAGGTGGCTATTTGGACATGTGGTCTGTAGTGGAGACAAGTTAACGACTTTGCCTGGGGCATTCCGGGGTTTATTTAATGATAAAATTGGCCTCAAGTTCTCCACTGGGGCTTGTAAGTTCTGTGCAGTGTGGGATGGGGTGAGAATACAGCTAAACATACACCCTAAAGGCATGCTGGCTTGGGAGGAAATGGTAAATCCCTTCTGTGATTTGAAAATACCATCTAAGAAGTTGTGCCAAAGATTTCTTTCTCTAACCCAGCTCCTATGACCCAGGAAAACAAGATGGAAGTTTAATAGAGGAGTACACTTGTCAAAGCAACTGACTGAAGACTGAAAAATTCATTACTACTGTCATGTAAATAAGGATAATTCAGTTATGAGATTGGATCATATATAAGTGTATTTTACTAAATCCAGTTAAATGGATTCATATCGATGTAGTCCAAATGTGCCATTGGCCTGAAACTCATAGTCAGTGAGTTGGATGCGAAGGACTTTAATAAAGCAATATGCATTCCCTAAACATCAACTTTCTAATATTATGACAGTGGCAAGTCCTAGGTTTCTGGTTTTGTTGGAGTTGTGACCAATTCAAGTCAAGGACTTGGAAAGGATTATTGGTTGCTCAGAGGACATCTCTGAGCCTGAGACTCTAGGAGTGTCAGCAGCATGTGTGACAGGAAGATGGGCAAGCGAAGCATGGCACTTTCAGTTGACAGCTCTGCCACTCTCAACCCACCTGATGGGATTTCTTTCCCCACCAGAGCCTTCAGTGGACATGCTGTTGTTGAATAATAGGATAATCTAGCTGAGGGGGTTTGGGAAGAAAAAAAGTAAGCCAGTGGGGAACGCAGGCTCTTAATTTCTCTTCCTTTTGGTTTGAGACAGGGTGAACACTCCTCAGGGGAGGGTAAAGAAGGCAGTGTCTCTTGCTCTCCTTGTGGATCCTTGGTTGGACTTGTGCAATAGCACATATTGGCTGGTTCATTCCACCACCATCTTTGCAGGGTGGGGGGTACTGAAGAGGAAAGAATTGCTGTAAGAGGGGGAGATGGGGTAGGTCCAGCCAGGGAAGTGCTGTGTGAAGTGTACGCATGGAGAACCAAGTGCTTTAAAATGTGAAGATGATTTTGAAAACAGATCGTACGTTGAAGCTAGTGAGGACATTATGCACAGACATTAATGACTTGGATGGAGTATGGACAAATAATAGAGGGAAGGGACTAAGAACTGAGAGCGAGGCTGGACTAGGAAGTAGGGAGATCTGTGGAGAGAATGGACCAAATTAGAACGTATCATAAAACTGAACTGTAATATAAGCAGTGTGCTAATATTGGCTCATCAGTTATGGCAGATGTAGGTTCAACGTAACGGGGAAGCCGGGAAGGGAGGGTTCAGAGGTTGTGTGAGAGTCTCTGGCTTCCTGCTTAGGTTTTCAGTAGCCTAATAACTCCCTTCCCAACTCAAACAAATCAAAAGTTTTTTTTTTTTTTTTCGTGAGAGAAAAATGTCTTGGTAAAGCTGAACAAAAGAGCCCTGGCATGAGAGCTGTTAAGTTCAGTCTACAGCTGAGTTGAAGACAGAATATAAAGAGAAGCATTAGAATCCACTGAAGAAAGAGACAAGGGCCTTCCCTTCAAACCAGGAAAGAAGACAGAATATGCCAGAATTTCCTCAGGGTCAAGGAAGGTACAAGGACAACAGTTGTCAGTGTCTTCAGAGAGGAGAACACGGATGTGGCATGAAGGACAGTAATAGTCCACAATTAAATGGGAGCTGGACTGGGCTGGACACTGAATGATCGATGTAGGAAGGTCTAATTAACAAGAAGGAAATCAACAATGGCAGCAATAGCCATCACTTACCGAGCACTTACGGACACTGGCATTGTGCCAACCAAGCTCTTCATAGACATGATTTTCTTTGCTCTTGATAACTATGACTGTAGGGCACCATTAAAAAATATGATTTTAGGTTTCTAACTTTTATTATGTTTTTAATTTTGTGTATATGTTTTGTCTGGGAATGCGACTACAGGTGCCCTCAAAGACCAGAGGTGTGGGGCCCTCTGAAGCTGGACTTACAGGCATTTTGGGGAGCTGTGCCTGATGCGAATGCTGGGAACTGAACCCGCATCCTCTTCAGGAGGAGTCTGAGGTCTTAGTGCTCTTAACCACTGAACCATCTCTCCAGCCCTTGTTGGCACCATTTTTATTTACATTTCTGGGATGAAGAAGCTGAGACTTAGGGAGGTTAAACAGCTTGTCTGGGGCGCTAAATCCATAGCATCCAGGCCAGGATTTGGAACTGTATGCCATTCTGTTTCTACAGGCTGGCTCTAGACCACTATGCCTAATTCCCAAAGAGTCAGACTCTCGATACTTTTTTCCCTTTAAAACTTTTATAAATTTGGAGATCTTAGGTACCACAAAATTGTGTTTTTAGTACTTTATCTTTATAATTAGTTTCCACCATAGTACACACCTCTTTGGTTTTTGAGTAATTTGTATAATCTGGATGTTACATCTATGTCAGATGTATCATTGGTGAAGGTTTTCTCCCACTCTGTGGATTTTCTCTTCACTTCTTTGATTGTTTCTTTCGCTGTACAGAAGATTTTGAGTTTAATGAGGTCCCACTTGTTGATTTTTGATCTTATTTCCTGGCAACTGCTGTCTGATTTAGAAAGTCTTTTCCTACCCCTCTATCTTGTATGTTACTGCCAATGTTTTTCTCTATCATATTCAGAGTTTCACCATTTGGAGTTGATTTTTGTACATGGTGAAAAGTAGAGGTTTAGTTTTGTTCTTCTACAAGTGGTAATCCAATTTTGCCTGCCCATTTGCTGAAGATACTGTCTTTCCTACATTGAGTCTTCTTGGCCCCTTTGTCAAATATGAGGTGGCTGAGATTGCATGTGCTCAAGTTTGGATCTTCAATTTTGTTCCATTGATCTTTGGGTCTTTTTTTAAGTCAGTACCAGGCTGTTTGTACGACTATAGCTCTGTAATAGAGTTTGAAGTCTGATATAGTGATCCCCCCTGCATCGTTCTTTGTTCTCATTGTTGCTTTGGCTATTTGGGGTCTTTTGTTTTTCCATATAAATTTTAGGATTTTTTTTCTAGTTCTGTGAAGAAAGTCATGGGGATTTTAATTGGGATTGCATTGAATCTATATATTGCTTTGGGTAGGATGGTCATTTTTACTATACTAATTTTTCCAATCCATGAGCATGGGAGGTCCTTACTGTTTCTGATATCCTCTTCAATTTCCTTCCTCAAAGCTTTAAACATTTTCATTGTAGAGATCTTAGTGTCCTTGGTGAAGTTTGTTCCGATATCTATCTATCTATCTATCTATCTATCTATCTATCTAATTTTTTTGAAGCTATTGTGAATGGGGAGGTCTCCTTGTATTCCTTCTCCAGTTGCTTGTTGTTGGCATAAAGAAAGGCTACTGATTTTTCTAGGTTAATTTTGTAACCTGCTAGTTTACTGAAACTGTTAGTCATTTCTAGGAATTTTCTGGTGGAATTTTTTTTGCATCCCTTAGGTATACTCTCATGTCACTTGAAAAAAAGGGATAGTTTTTCAAAGTATCCCTTAACATTTATTTTAATCTCCTTTCTTCCTTCTTTTGCAGTATTAGCACTTGTACAGTCTAGTGAAAGTTCCCCCTCAGAAATTAGGATTGACATCATAAGTCTCAAGTGTGGGATGATTGAAATCTATGCTGGTTCTCTCTGAGGTATTTATACTTGAGGCCCTATACATTCCGTAATGGAAGGAAAAGCTTTACAATAATTTGGGGGAGGGTGTATAATAGTTTGGGACAAGTATGTGGGCACTTGGTCCCCAGTAGGTGGCACTGTTTGGGGGAGGTATGGCCTTGCTGGAGGTATGGCCTTGCTGGAGGAAGCATGCCGGCAGGGGTGGGCTTTGAGCACACGTACATAGCCTCGCTCTGTTTCATGTTTGCAGTTGTAACGTGCTTTCCCAGCTGTCTGCTCCCACCACCTTTGGCAATGTCTCTCCTACCATTACAGATTCCCCTCTGGAACCATAAATCAAAATAAACTCTTCTGTAAGTTGCTTTTGGTCACAGTGTTTTATCACAGGTACAGAAAAGCAACTAACACAAGGTAATCGGTAGATGTGTAAAGGCAATCAGATCATGATACTTCCTGAGATTTAGAAAGCATATGTGCGGGAGTCTTCTTAAGCACATCATTAGCCATACTACAGACTCTGGACACCTGGACTGGAAAATGAGCACTTGAGTCAAGCAAGAAAATGGCAACAGAGTTTGCAATCAAGACCATGTAGTTTTTAATATATGTTAAGTCATTTGACCTTTATTTTATTTTTTGACAAGGTCTCCCTAGTCCCAACCCACCTGAAGTCATTATGTAGACCAGGCTGACCTCCATCTTGAAGAGATCTATCCTCTGCTTCCCGAGGGCTGGGATTAAAAGCAAGTGCCACTACATCTGGATCATATGATATTACACAGAATAGGGTCTATTATCTTCATTTTACAGATGATGAAACTTAGGTTCAGAGAAAACCATGAGGACAAGTAAGAGGGGAAGAAACAAATTGTGAATTATGGTCGCTATGGCAACAATGCCAGATTAAAAAAAATTCAAAGAGATGACAACTGTTACATTTCCCACAGATTTGGAAACAAAATAATTGGTTTTAAATCCTATCCTAGCTTTCTATGAGCTGGGAGACTCTGGGCAAATCAGTGGCCTGAGCCTGAGTTTCTTGGGAAAAGCTGGTGGGAAGAGTAAATAAGATACACTATTTGAAAGATGTATCACAATGTCTGGTGCACAATGGTCAGTGGTGAAGGCTATTAAGGAGCTGGCATGCACCAGCGTAGACCTGATTGTACAGGGGGTGGCATCTCTAGGGACTCGTCCATGCCCATCTTATACCATTTGTTGAATGTTCTGACTCTCTCGATATGGGGTACCAAAGAAGACTCCAAACTCTCCATAAGGGCTCATAAGGGGTGACCGCTGAGGGTAGGAGAGTTGGGTTAGAGTCAGAGCAGCAGCCAATGGCACGATACCACAGTGGCATTCAGGGAACTATCCATTCTGCATGTACACAATGGGTTCTTGAATTGTATGAATCCACAGGCATCTTCAGGTCAGGCTTATTGAATGCATCCAGGGCTCCATCTCTTTTTCAGCTATGAGACGAGCCTGAATCCAGAGGTGCACCAAAGATCTCTATTGAGTTAGAAGGCTGTGGTCAAGAAAAGTATATTATTTACTTTCCTTGTTTGTGACAACCTACCTGACAAAGAGCAACTTATGGGAAGAAAGGTTCATTTTGGCATATATTCTGAGGTGGGGAAGACATGGAAGCGGGAAGCAGCTGATCACATTGCATCTACAATCAGGAAGCAGAGGAAAGTGCTCGGCTCACTTTCTACTTTTTATTAAGTATGGAAGCCCAGCCCATGGGATAGTACCACCTACCTTTAGGATAGTTCTTTCCACCTCAGTTAACGTAATCTAGAAACTCTCTCACAGATTGGTCCAAAGATTTGTCTTCAAGGTGATCCTAGACCCCACCAATTTGACAAACTGTATTAATAGATGTATAGGGAATCTTTACTTCCTCTTTTTCTTAGTCTGTGCTAAGAGTGGGAAGATTCACTCAGGACTCAAAAATCACATATGAAGCTTATTTGATGATATGGAGATAGAGAAAAGAATGTTGAATTTCTAATTTTTTTTAATTTTTATTTATTTATTTTATGTGTATGAATGTAATGTCTGCATGTAGGTTTGTGCACCCGTGTCGTGCAATGCCGCGGAGGTCAGAAGAGGGTCTCAGATTCCCCTGGAACTGGAGTTCTCCTGGAATTGGAGTTACAGACGGTTACTTAGCCGCCATGTGGGTGCTGGGGATCGAACCCAGGTCCTCTGCAAGAGCAGTCGGCGCTCTTAACCGCTAGGCCATCTCTCCAGCCCAGAATGTTGAATTTCTTAAGGGATTGTCAAGTCTATATTTGTGTGCTGGAGGTTTGTATTTGTATCCTTCCGGGAACTGGCACTGGTCAGTAGAATCAGAGCCCATCCCCCTTTCTCTTGGGCAGGAGACCTGCTGAGACATTTGCTCTATGTTATACACACAGAGCTCCTGCTGCTCTCAAATATAATACTGAATAAAATACAACAACCATCTTAAATTCGTTTTGACTTGTTGATGAAATGTATCAGCTAACTCAAATGATTGCTTGAGAGTCGTAGGGGAGCCATCAGTTCATTTTTATCCATTTTTTAGAGCAAATTACAGATGGCCAGGATTTCTAGGCAAGCATCCAAATAGTATCAGAATACATGGATTAGATAAAATGTTATAAAAAACGATTGATTGGAGGGATGACTGTGGGTTAGAGAGATCTGGATTGCTCAGGAAAGTTGTCAGTCTTAACTGGGACCTTCAATGATGGGTAGAATAAGTTTTTTGTTGAGAGCCAAAAACCTATAAAGTAGTTTCTAACAGTCATTCATGTCTTAGCTATCAATTCATTCTGAAGAAAATGCGCATCATCAAGAAAATGAATGAGATTTCTTGTTTGAACTCATTAGCTACCCGCTTTGATGAATCTTTCAACAGAAAATATTTGGATTCTATTTTTAACAGAAGCTGTAAAAATGTGAACCATTAATTTAGATCTGACCTTCACTGACCGAGTTTCAGGAAAAGAGAAGAACTCTGCTTGATTTATTGCGTTCTACAACTTTAGTTCAAGAATAAAAATGAGCTTTTGATCTTTTTCTGGGTCTCTATAGAATTTCAAGCTCAGAAGATTTTCATGGGAAATTTATTTACTCGTTTTATCTAGGAATTGTAAAACAAAAATATTTGACCAGTGAAAGAGTTCCTGAACCCAGTAAACCCATCAAGCTGATGGGACCGTGGTTGTGACAGTCACATGAAATATGCACGGTCTGTTATAACATGAAGTGCATGAAGTAAATTTTGTCCTCTTGAGAGCTCACAGCTGGCTTATTTCAAGTTTACTGAGGTTTCAAGGATTCTATTAAATTTCTTTTAAATCTCCCTTATTTGTTTTCCTAAGTGTGCATATTCATGTGTTTGTCCTTTTGGTTGTTGTCAGTGCTGAGATTCATGGCTTCTTTCATTGCCAGCAGCAGGGCTCAGCTCTGCCTTTGAGGTCACTGTAATAGTGCATATTTGCCATGTTACTGCACTAAACACTGCAATAAAGAGATAAGAATTGGGTTTTATTTTTTTCCGGACTGCCTGAGATTGCCTGAATCTGGCCTCCGCATAGGGTGAGCTTCCCAAATCACACTGTGATTTGGATCCACAATGGGACCACCTGCAGCCCCTCCTACTGGTCCAGGGCTAGGCTTCTCTGCCCTTTACTAGGAGCCCAGACCTTTGCAGACTGCCTGGGAGTGCCTTTGCCTAGTGAGTTTTCCAAATTGCGCTGTGCCTGCTGGTGAATAGGGCCCAGACCTTTGGAGGAAGTCTGAGTACCTGACTGGTGCCTAACTTTGGCTTCTGTGGGAGCTCCTAAGCAGCCAGACTAAAGCTATCTGGTCTCTCCAACAACATCAAAAGAAAGAACTTGAAGCCTAGAACAACTAGCTTTTCATACTCAATAAGAAAACAACCAAGGCACATCAATAATACAAACAGAATCAGACTTCACCTCAACAAGGGCAGGGTTGAGTTTCATACCAGAAACACAAACAACAAAAGACATCCACATGCCAAAATTACAGCAAAAAATATGAAAAACCAAAATAATGTGTTTCCACCAAACACCACCAGTCCTATAGAAGAGTTCTACAATGAGAACCTCATAGAGATAACCCAGGCTACAAATTTTAAAAGAACAATCATAGACATGATCAAAGAATTGAACTAATTTAAAGAAGACACAAACAAACAAATCAAAGAACTAAAAGGATATAGGGGTAAACTTCTGACTGAAGTCACAAAAGATAGAAATACTGAAGAAAATTCAGGCTGAAATGAAGAGAGAAGTAAAAATCTCAACAAGCCAATTTGAAATGAAAGAAGAAAGCCTCATCAATAGAATGAATGAAATGGAAAACAGAATATCAAGATTGGATGATAAAGTTGAAGAATTGGATTGATGAAAAAAATTTAAAAGGCATAGGAATGGAGGATGCAGGAAATGTGGGACCCCATGAAAAGATCAAATTTACACATCATAGGTATAGAGGAAGGAGAAGAATCTTAGCTTAATGGTATTGATAAGATCTTCAAGGATTGTAGAAAAAATTTCTCCAAATTAAGGAAAGACATACCCATACAAATGCAAGCAGGACATAGAACACCAGATAGACAAAACCAGAAAAGAAACTCCCCACAGCATATCAGAATAAAAGCACTAAATATATAGGACAAAGAGAGAATACTAAAAGCTGCATAAGAAAAACAACAAATCACATATAAAGGGAAAACCCATTAGAATTATAGCTGACTTTTCAATGTGAGTTGTAAAAGCCAGAAGAGCCTGGACCAAAGTATTCACAGTACTAAATGACCATAGATGCCAACCCAGAATACTTTACCCAGCAAAAAAATATCCATTATAGTAGAAGGGGGAAGAAAATATTCTGATACAAATAGGCGGAAAGAATTCAGGTCAACACAACCAGCCCTTCAGAGAATACTTGAAGCAATACAAAGAGATGAAGAAAGAAACTAAATGAAAGTATAACTGTGGAAACACAAAGTCAGACCAAGAATGCAAACAGAAATTAAAATAACGATGACTGCAAACAACACACATCTTTCAATAATAACTTTAAATATCAATGGGCTGAACTCCCCAGTCAAAAGACACAGGCTACCTGGCGTGGTGGCGCATGCCTTTAATCCTAGCACTCGGGAGGCAGAGGCAGGCGGATCTTTGTGAGTTCAAGGCCAGCTTGGTCTACAGAGGGAGTTCCAAGACAGCTGGGGTTACAGGAAGACCCTTCTTGAAAAGACAGAAAAAAAAGAGAGAGAAAAATAGGAGAATTTGATAAATAAGCCCCGAGAGATGGCCTAGCGGTTAAGAGCGCTGACTGCGCTTGAGAGAACCCAGGTTCGATCCCCAGCACCCACATGGTGTCTGAGAACCGTCTGTAACTCCAATTCCAGGAGAACTCCAGTTCCAGGGGAATCCGACGCCCTCTTCTGACCTCCGCGGCATTGCACGACACGGGTGCACAAACCTCCATGCAGACGATATATAAAAAAAAAAAAATAAATAAATAAATAAATAAATAAATAAATAAATAAAATAAATAAATAAAAAAGAAACAAAAGAAACAAAAGACACAGGCTGTTTGAATGGATTGAGAAACAAAATCCATCTTTTTGTGGTCTGCAAGAAACCCATCTCACCTTCAAGGACAGGCACTACCTTACGGTGAAAGGCTGGAAAAAAGTATTCCAAACAAATGGCACTAAAAAACAAGAAGGGGTTGCAATTCTAAATCTGACAAAATAGACTTCAAAGTAAAACTAATCAGAAGAGATAAAGAGGGTTATCTCATTCTGATCAAATGACCAAGAAGATACGATCACGAGCATACATACACCAAACTGTGATGCACTGAACTTCATTAAAACAGTACTACGGGACTTTTTTTTTTTTCAAAGCTAATGTTTTATTGAAGCTCTGTGTATTCCATACAAAATTACATTACAAATCAAATCTAGACCCGTGCCCTCTCCCTGCCCCCCTACCCCACCAGAACTCATGCATTCTGCCAAACATGTTTTTCATCTTTTTCTCAGTCTCTTTCAAAATTCTCGATGCAGAAGTTTACTGTTTTGAGCAGAAGTTCACCATTTTAGTCAGTTCTTTGACCCAGTATTTTCTGTTGTTGTTGCTGTTATTGTTTTCATTGTTATTCCTTCCAATATGCATCACTCCAAAATATGCATATATGCATGTCACATATATCTTTTAGCATCTTCAGCTTATGATCTCTATTTTTTTATTAAGCTGAAAGATGCCACGTTTGAAGTCTCCTCCTTGGCAAGCCCAAACCACCATCAGTTCTGCCCTTGTGCTTCACACTGGGGTTTTCCCTTCCCATGGTAACCAAATGAGGTTCAATAAGCACCGTGTCCTGTCTTGATCTTTCTGTACTGGTCTCCATGATACAGTCCAACAATGGCAGTCTATATTCTGAAGAGGTGGAAACCCCAGTAGTAGCTCAGTCCTCAAGTTGGATGTCTCAGCAGTTCCCATCTGGCACTGAAGGTTTGGAGAATTCTTGGAGAGACATGAGTCTTCAGTCCATATTGGAAGGTTGAAAAGCTGTGTCTCACATCTTTGAAGGATGGCAAAAGCAGTGGCAGCCACAGGGTAGCTGCACTTGCCAGTAACTTTTTGTCTTTTTACTAAGCACTACAGGACTTTTAAACATAGATTAATCCAAGCTCGGTAATAATAGGGGAATTCGATACCCCACTGTTTCCATTACAGAGGCCAAATGGACAAAGAATAAACAGACATCTGAATTAAATGGTACCATACATCAAATAGACCCTACAGACATCTCTTGAATATTCTACCTAAACACTAAAGAATGGAAGTTTTTCTAAAGTTGACTGCATACTGGGGCACAAAACAAACCTCAACAAATACAAAATATTGATTCCATGCAGTCTATCAAACCAGAATACAATAAAGTTTAAAATCAACACCAAAAGAAGCCCTAGTAACTACATGAACTCATGGAGATTAAACAACACACTCTTGAATGACTGGTGGATCAAAGAAGAAATTAAGAAAGAAATGAAGGTATTCCTGGAAGGAAAGTATAAAGGAAAAGTATAATACAACACAACAAAACCTCTAGGGCACTTTAAAAGCAGTCCTAGGAGGGAAGTTTAGAGCTCTAAGTGCCTACATTAAAAAACCAGCTACACCTCACCTGTCTGGAAATACTGTGCAGCAGAGGCAGCCATGTGCCTGTATATCTCAAATCTAATTGGCTATTGGCTCTCTCCTTGGAGGAATAACCCATGGCTGATGCCACAAGCTTACATCCTCTACAGGTTAGGAGATGTTATAAGCCACAGTAAGACCCTGTCATATCTAACAGGGGGGAAAAATGTAATTCATGGATTAACATATCATCCAAACATATGTGTCTATGCCAAAGTAACCTACCATAACTATTAGTGCTGCTTAAATACCTATATATCTAATTGCTTGTGCTTCATTAGTAGGATCGAAAGGTTACTCCTGGACAAACTGTCAGCCCATGAAAGGAAACAGCCAGAATTGACCAGAGTCCAAGTCAACAGCTCCAGAGAGAGTGGACTGTTTTACTTCTCATCCACCTGTGCCCCTTTTCTAAGCCTAGGGAACAATCTGCGGAAGAGGGGGCGTGGTAGAATGTAGAGGCTCCAATTGGGGTGAATGGTGAAACTACAGCGATGTAGTCTGGACACTCATTTGATCAACTTGATTGAACAAACAACCTGTCACCCCCCACTGGTTGGTGGGACTGTGGGGATTTGGGCACAACAGTCTGCAGATTGGTTTTGCACGAAGGATGTTTGTACTCATGGATTATCATTTATAGCTAAAAAATGGAAAAAAAAAACCTGAAAGATACAGGACAGTTATGGCAGAATACATGATTTGGGATGGGGTGGGGGTGGGGGGGAAGGGAAAGGGAAATATGCCTGATCTGAATTGGAAAATGATGTACGAAATGCACAAAGCATCAATAAAAATTAAATTAAAAAAACAAAAACAAAAACAAAAACAAATTAATAGCATATTTCATGCCTAATTGAAAGTCAGTGAAATAATTCATTCTAAAAACAAGGGCTATGACTTAGATGACAAAAATCACATGTTCAACTATGTAAGTAGTCATGTCCTAGACAAAAAATGTGACAAGGAAATAGTAAAAAAAAAACCAAGCATCAGGTTAAAAAAATGGACCAATTCCACACAGAATTCCATATATTACTTGTAGATTGATAGATGTAAATATACATATAGATTTGATTAATGAGAATATATCTAGGTGTCTAGTGAGAATTAAATAAAAATTAGTTACATCAATGTATGTACAAGCACTTGCACATGTGTGTGTGTGTTTGCATGTATACATGTATATGTGCAGACATGCATGTCAAAACTGCAAGTCAAGTTTGGATGCTGTTACTGAAGAATCATTTATCTTGTTTCACTGAAAGAGGATCTTTCACGGGCATGCGTCTCACTGGGGAGGCCAGGCTGTGTGGCCAGGAAACCCCATTGGTGTTCCATATCTGCATTTCCAGTGGTGGATTTAGGAAATATGTGCCATTGTGGCTGCCCTTTTACATGACTGTTGTGAATGAGATATTTTCCCAGCCCCATAAAATCAGGTGAATTTTTACATGTTTACAACGTAATGCAAGTAACTTTGAAAAACTATTATGATTTAAAAATGTACAAGTAGCATTATATAAATAGGAATAAATATAAAACAAATATGAGGAAATATTATTGAATGTTACACAATGTTATACAAATCTAAAATATAAGAAATTTAGAGGGCTGGAGAGATGGCCTAGCAGTTAAGAGCGCCGACCGCTCTTGCAGAGGACCCAGGGTCGATCCCCAGCACCCACATGGTGGCCGAGAGCCGTCTGAAACTCCAATTTCAGGAGAACTCCAGTTCCAGCGGAGTCCGACATCCTCTTCTGACCACCGCGGCGTTGCACGTCACGGGTGCACAGACTTGCATGCAGACAATACATTCATATACATACGGAAATAAATAAAATAAAAAAAAATCAGAAAGAGCAGAAATAAATGATTTAACATTATAACTCAAGACTGGAAAGTCAAGAACAAATGAATCCTAAATCCAGCAGATAAGAAGAATTAAGAAAAATCAGACCAGAAATGAATGAGATTGAGACAGAGAATAAGTAAATCTAAGAGCTGGTTCTTTGAAAATTTTAACAAGATTGATAGACCCTTAGCCCAGTTAACCAAAAGAAAGAAAGAAAGAGGGTACAAAGCAACAGAATCAGAGATAAAAGGAGAAAAATCACAGCAGATGACAAAAAGATCCAGAACATTATAAGAGAACACTTAAAAAACCTATACTCTATTAAATTTGAAAACCCAGAAGAAAAGGATGAATATCTGAAATCATGGGAATCAGCAAAGCTACACCAAGAAGAGATCAACAGCTTAAACAGACCCATAACACATAAGGAAATTGAAACAGTAATACAAGACCTCTTCACTAAAACAATCCCAGGCTAACATGGATTTACAGTAGAATTCTACCAGACATTTAAGGAAGATCTACAACAAATGCTACTTAAATTACTCAAAAGGATGGAAACAGAGGGAGAACTCCCAAATTCCTTCTATGAAGCCAGTATCACTCTGATATCAAAACCAGATAAAGACACAACTGAGCCAGGCGTGGTGGCACACCTTTAATCCTAGCACTTGGGAGACAGAGGTAGGTGGATCTTTGTGAGTTCAAGGACAGCCTGGTCTACACAGTGAGTTCCAGGACAGCTGGGGTTACAGGGAGACCCTGTCTCAAAAAGACCAAAAAAAAAAAAAAAAAAAAAAAAAAAAACACAACTGAGAAAGAAAACATAAAACCCATATCCTTAATGAGAATGTGGAGAGGGATGGCATATAAAAGAACAACAACAAGAAGACTGCATCAGAAACGGACTGAAATGGTGAATCGGGAAAGGGGGGCATGGGGGGAGAGGGCCACGGGTGTATATTTCGATTACTGCATATTTAATTGACGTGAGTTCAACAAGTATCCAGTTTTGCCCAGACTCTGTCTACAGGTTACATGGTGTTTTAGGACTTAGTAAAAGTAAATATCTGTATATTAAACAACATTGGTTTAAAGGCTCTGATAAAAATGGTAATGCATCTAAAAAGAAAAAGAAAATAGATGCAAAAATTCTGAACGAAATACTTGCAAACTGCACACAGGCACATAAGAAAGATCTTCTACCATGTTCAAGTTGGCTTTATTCTAGAGATGCAGGGATGGTTCAATATACAGAATTCAATAAATGCCTTATATCACATAAATTGACTTAAAGACAAAAATTACATGGTTATCTCAATACATGTAGAAAACACCTTTGGGAGCTGGAGAGATGGCCTAGCGGTTAAGAGCACCAACCGCTCTTACAGAGGATCTGGGTTCGATCCCCAGCACCCACATGGCGGCTGAGAGCCGTCTGAAACTCCAATTCCAGGAGAACTCCAGTTCCAGGGGAATCCGACACCCTCTTCTGACCTCTGCGGCATTGCACGACATGGGTGCACAGAATTGCATGCAGACAGCACATTTATACACATACAAAAAGAAAAAAAAAGAAAACATCTTTGACAAAATTCATATGCATTTATGCATTCAGTTAAAAATTCTAGTGGGAATTGGATTGGAGGGAACAGGCCTTAACAAAATTAAAGCTATATACAACAAACCCACAAACAACATCAATCTAAATGGAAAAAAACTGGAAGCATTCCAATTAAAATCAAGAACGACTATCTCTACTCCTTTTTAATATAGTGGTTGAAACTTTTGCTAGAGAAATAAGACAAGGGAAGGAAATTAAAGAGTACTAGCAAAGAAGAGGTCAGATTGTCCCTTTTTGCAGATGATATACTATACCTAAGAGATCCCAAAAATTCTAACAGAAAACTCCCAGAAATGATGAATACTTTCAGAAAAGTGGTAGGTTACACAATTAATCTACAAAAATGAGTAGCCTTTCTGTAGACCAATGACAAGCAGTCAGAGAATGAGTACATAGAAACTGTCCCATTCACAATAGCTTAAAAAATAAAATATCTATGAATAAACCTGACCAAAGAAAATAAAGATCTCTACAATGAAAATTTTAAATCTTTAATGACATTGAGGAAGACATCAGAAGATGGGAAGTCCTTCTGCACCCATAGATTGGAACAATTAATATTGTGAAAAGGACCATCTTACCAAAAGCAATATTTAGATTTAATGCAATCCCAATTAAAATCTGCATGACATTCTTTAGAGAATTATAGAGAATTAGAAAAAAAAATCCTAAAATTCATGTGGAAGAATAAAAGATCCCAGATAGCCAAAGCACAAAAAACAGTGCTGGGGGGATTACTATACCATATCTCAAACTATACAACAGAGCTACAGTCATAAAAACAGTATGGAACTGGCACAAAAATAGACCTGTAAATCAATGGAACATAATTGAAGACCCAAACATGAGTACATGCAAGTTAGGCAACATGATAGTTGACAAGTTGCCAAGAGCACTCAATGGAGGAAAGGCAGTATCTTCAGGAAATGGTGCTGGCCAAACTGGATCTCCATCTGTAGAAGAATGAAACTAGATCCTTATCCTTCATCTTGTACAAAAGTCAACTCTAAATGGATCAAAGAAGTCAATGAGAAACCTGAAACTATGAAACTATTAGAAGAAAACATTGGCAGTAACCTGTAAGACAGTGTAGGAAAGGACTTTCTAAATTGGACATCAGTTGCTCAAGAATTAAGATCAAGAATCAACAAGTGAGACATCATTAAACTACAAAACTTCTTTACAGCAAAAGAAACAACCAAAGAAGTGAAGAGGAAATCCACAGAGTGTGAGAAAATCTTTTTTTTTTTTGCATTAAAAAAATTTTTTTTAATTTATTATTTTCTTTTTAAAAAATTTTTAATTTTATTTTTTTATTTTTAAAGGATTCTACAATATAATGACACAGTTGTTTGCAGATAACATTGATGTTACTCAGTATGTGATACAATTAGGTAATTGGTGCATTTTGTAAGTATCTATGTTCAAATTTCGAACAACCCAAGGTTCCCATAGTCCAGTTGGAGAAGCTTGTATGCACAGGCATGTTGATCAATCAGGAGTCCAGACTATATTCCTGTAGTCTCATGATTCACCCCTATCTTTCTGCAGCCCTTACAATCTACCATGCCTCCTCTTCCACAGTTTGTTTCTTGGGCTTTGGGAAAGGGGCACAAGTGGGTGAGAAGAAAACAGTCTAATTTCTTTGGAGTTGTCATTTTGGACTCCAGTCTGTTCAGGTTGTTTCCCTTCATGGGTTGACAGCTTTCCTAGTGATACCCTTTTTAGTCATACTAACAAAGCACAAGCTATTGGATGTACAGGCATTTAAGCAGTACTAATTCTTATGTCAAGCTAAGCTGTGAGCCTAGACACAGATGCTTGGGTGGTATGCTAATCTGCAAACTGTGGTTTCTCTATAAAGGGTGACAAATTCTTATTGTGGCTTATAACATCTCCTAACCACTAGAGGACATAAGCTTGTGGCATCCGCTGTGAGTTATTCCTCCAAGGAGAGAGCTAATAGCCAAATAGATTTGGGATATATATAGACACTTGGCTGCCACTGTTGCACAGTATCTCCAGGCTGTTGAGGTGTAGCTGATATTGACGGAGGAGTCTTGCTTGTCTCAGGGAGACCAATATTTTGCTGTATTGCTTTAGTGGCCTTTGGTAACGCTCTCT
>VZQC01013903.1:3174917-3232456 GCA_009823505.1 Rhizomys pruinosus | reverse complement strand
AGTGTTCTATTTCCTTTTTCATTTCATCCTGTGATTTCTTTAATATATCAATTTCTTTTTTGAGTTTCTCAATCTCTTCTTCATGCTCCTTACTTCGTTGGTTGGCTTCCTTTTTCAGTGTTTCTACTTCCTTAAGGTGTTTGTTTTTTTGTCTCTCTACTTCTTTCTGGAGTTTGTCAATCCCTTCCTTTAGTTCTCTGAATTCTTCTTTATGTTCTTTAATTTCTCTGCATAGCTCTGCAATTATTCCTCTAAGTTCTGTTTTTGGGGTCACCTCCAAGGGGATCACATTGTACCTATCTCCTACAGGGTTGGTAGAGCTTGGTGTGGAATTATCCTGCACTTTTCCCATGTTGTCCCTTCGTCGTGTCCCTGGCATGTGGATTTCTGTTTTGGGATTCAAATCACAAATGCTTTTTCAGTGTGTTGAGTGCTGAAAGCTTCTTTTGTTTTGCTTACCTCCTTCTTATGCTTTTTTTTTCTTCCTCTCCCCCTCCTTGTTTATGGAGTGTTGACTTGTCTAGGTTTTCAGGCTTTCACTTTTGTTTATAGATTGGATATTGGAAGTCTAAGTCACTGTTCTTTTCCTGTTCTGAGAGTTCTCCTAATCCAGACCACTGGATACTCTCTCTTCCTCAATTCCAATTGTTGGTGGGGGTGGGGAGGATATGCCTGGCTCAGCCCATGCCCCGGCACCTGAGTCAGGCACCAGAGCCAGACCCAAGAAGCTCAGGACCGCTTCCGGCTGTGAGGGGGGAAGGGCGACCTGCTGGGCTTAGGGCACGAGCCTAGCCCCCGCCAGCCACCGGGCCCTCTGCCACAGACCAGAAATCAATGGTCCAGCACGACAAAAGTCACTCTGTCCTAAGCTTTTACCTGCCTAGATCCGTGTCGGGTGGCTCCAAGTGTTCCTATCATGTCTGGAACTGGAGTCCAAACACACACCCTACTGCGGTACCTGAGTCAGGCCGAGAAAATTTTTAACAGAGACATAACTTACAGAGATTTAGTATCCAGAATATGTAAGGAACTCAAAAGACAAAGAATCAAGAAAACAAATGACCCACTTAAAAGATGGGCTAAGGATCCGAACAGGGAGCTCTCAAAATAAGAAATAAAGATAGATGGCTAAGAAACTTCTTAAAAAGTGTTCAACATCATTAGTTATTAGGGAAACAAATTAAAACCACTTTAAGATTTCATTTTACCCCAGTCAGACTAGTTAAGTTCAAGAGAACAAATGATACTAAATACTGGAGAGGATGTGTGGAAAAGGGAACACTCATCCATTGCTGGTGGGATTGCCAACTCATGAAATCCCTATTGAAAGCAGTGTGGAGAACTCTAGAAAACTAAAAATGAACTTACCATTTGATCCATTCTACCACTCCTTGGCATATACCCAAAGGACTCATCTTACTGCAGAGGTACTTGTATATCCATGTTTGTTCCTGATCTTTTCACAATAGCTAAGAGTTGGAAGCAAACCAGGTGTCCCTCAACTGACAACTAAATAATGAAAATGTGGTACTTACACAATGGAGTTCTACTCAGTAGTGAAGAAGGAGAAATTAATGAAACCTGCAGGTAAATGGATAGAACTAGAAAGTGTTACACAGTTAAGTAACATAGACTCAGAAAAACAATGTATATTGTCCCTCATATGTGGATCTTAGCAGCAAATCTGTATATTTGAGTATATAACCTTATGTAACTGCAGCAACCAGAAAAATGAAAAGGAACCAGGGAGGTAAATGGAAAGAAGGAACCTAAGAGAGAAAAACAATAGCAAACAGGTATTACTAAGAGAGAAATGGGTGAAATAGAACTTGTTTAGGGGAGTAAAGTATTTTTACATAAAATGGTTAAATTATTTTGTAAAAATAAGACAGTTTCTTAAAAATTTAAATTTGTTATATGAACAAGAACACCTTTCATTGGAATGTTAACTGAAGAGGAATAAAAACTTATGATTCAAAAACATTTAGATACGAATGTTTGATCTATTTAGAATAAGTCAAAGCTGAGAACAACCTAAATATCCTTCAATATTTGCTGAATACACTGACAAAATGTGATTACATATCAATACAAAAAGGAATATTTGGCAGTTACAAACAGTGATCCACTGGTGTGGTCACTATGCAGGTCTTGTTTATGAAACCATATGGTTGAGATTTCATGGGTGGAGATCGAGAGGGGGCTGGGGTGGAATATCTATTTTCTCTAGGGATGAGGTCCTGATAGGTTATCCAATCTCAAGTGGTCAGCCTTAAACACATGCAAACAGAAGTAATACTAAAAGAACTCTATAGGTATTCTCTCTCTCTCTCTCTCTCTCTCTCTCTCTCTCTGTAACAATAATTTAAAAAGAAGAGAGTGGGCTGTAGAGATGGCTCAGTGGTTAAGAGCACTGGCTGCTCTTGCAGAGGATCCACATTCAGTTTTCAGCACCCACATGGTGGCTAACAACTGTCTGTAACCTCAGTTCCAGGGGATCTGATTACTTCTTTTGACCTACATGGGTTTTGGACAACACATGAGCACTTAAATGCATGCAGGGAAAACACTCATACACATGAAATAAAAATTAAAAAATAAATAGAGAAGAGGCTATGACTTCAAGAGAGAGTCAAAGTGACATGGGAGGGGGAAAGGGAAGGGTGGGAATGATTTAAATACAGTAATCGTGTATAAAATTCTCAAAAAATTATTTAAAAATGACTGGACTACTGATACATGTATTGCAACTGCAAAAAAGTTCAAAGATCAAGAAGGAGACACAGGTGTTCACTCTGAAATAATTCCATTTTATTTATTTATTTATTATATTTTAAGGGATTTACAATTATAAGAGAACAGTTGTTTTCAGATCACATTTACGCTGCTCAATTGCCATACAATTAGGTAATTGGTGCTAGCATCCACAGATGAGGGATACCATTCATCGTTTGTTTTTCTGGGACTGTATTACTTCACTCAGCATGATGTCTTCTAGCTCCAGCCATGTACCTGCTCAGCTCATGATGTCATCTTTCTTTACTGCTGCATAGAACTCCATTGTGTAAATGTACCACATTTTCTCTATCCACTCATCAGTTGAGGGGCACTTGGGTTGGTTCCAGCTCCTTGCTCTTGTGAAGGGAGCTGAAATAAACATGGCCGTGCATGTATCTCTGTGGTGGGGTGAGTCTTAAGGGTACATGCCTAGGAGGCAAGTTCATTCCAAGTCTTCCAAGGGTTCTCCACACTGCTTTCCATAGTGGCTGTGCGAGTTTACATTCCCACCAGCAGTGGATGAGTGTTCCCCTTTCCCCACAACCTCTCCAGCACTTGGTATCATTTGTTTTCTTGATCCATTTTTAAAGTGCTAGGTTTCACAAAGAAATCAATAGTGACTAAAAATCAAAAAGCTGGGCTTGGGGTTGAAGGATTTTGCATTTTGATTGAAATAATGGTTCCATGAGTGTTGTCAAAAGTTAATAGTTCTGATGTTTAACTAGATGCAATGTATGGCATTTTAATCATACTTAAATTTTATTAATGAGGAAATGCCTAAAATCAAGAATAAGAAGATGCTGACAGGGGCTGGAGAGATGGCTCAGTGATTAAGGGCTCCTACTGCTCTTGCAGAGGACCCGGGTTCAATTCCCAGCACCCACATGGCAGCTAAGAACTGTCTTTAACTCCAGTTCCAGGGGACTCTGACATCCTCTTCTGACCTCTGAGGCATTGCATGACACGGGTGCACCAACCTATATGCAGACAGTACACTCATCCACATAAAAAATAATAAATAAAAAAGATGTTGACAGTGAAATTAGAGTTCATTTATTATACAAAAGCACAAATGTATGGATCTGTGTGATTGATTTTAAGTAATAATTCAATTCCACTTCAACTATTGACTCTGCATTTCTGGGGTGGAACAGTTTATTACACTCATGAGTTATCACTACCAACATTATAATAAAAGCCCTAGCATTAGTTTTATAACTCTAGTATTATGAAAGAGAAAATACCATGTACTCTCCTCTCAATGCTCAGGGGTCATTGCAGAGGGGTGGGGCAGAAAGATTTTAAGAGCTAAAGTGGTAGTTGAGCCCAAGGAGACTGCTGTCTGAACACCACATGGATGCACAGAGCTTGTGACAGAATGCACAAGGTCAATGCAAGTCCAAACAAGACAAAAACTCAGCATGGATCAGGGGGGTAAGCAAGGAACCCTGGCCCTAACTGAGGAACTATTGGCAACCGACATTTTCCTGAGAGGGAGAGTGTATTAGTCAGGGTTCTCTAAAGAAACAGAAGCAACAGGATGAATATATAACTATATGCAATTTATTGATTTGCTCACGTGACAGAGCTCAAGTAGTCCAACAGTAGCCGTGCCGAACTGGAGAGGCTGAGAATCCAGGGAACAGCTCAGTCTGAAAGGCTGGATGTCTCAGTAGTCCCAATCTGGTGCTGAAGGCCTGGTGGATTCCAGGAGATCTGCCAGTCTCAGTACACGCTGGGATCCGAAGAGTTGATCGCAGCAGCAAGACAAACTCACCAGTAAGAGAGAGGCAAGCCGCAGGAAAAAAAGGGACCAGCTCCCTCTGCCGTGGCCCTTTATACTGCCTGCCGGCAGAAGGTAACGCCTACATTTGGGGTGGGCCATTCGGGTTGAGGTGGTCCAATCCAAAGATCCTTTTCTCTTATTTGTTCCTTAGTCCAGTCAAGTTGACACTCAGATTAACCATCACAGACAGTCAATTTTCTTTAGGGATGTGATACCTGGTAGGTAAGACCAGACTGCAAGGGATGGACCCACACCCAGGAGCAGAGCCTTAAAACATAATAGAGGACATAAATGGGGATGTGTGTGTGTGTGTGTGTGTGTGTGTGTGTGTGTGTGATAGGATGAGACTGAGATGAGGGAGGGATCTGAATGGCATCAAAACACATTGTATGAAATTCCTGAAAAATAAAAAATATTTCAAAAGAGAGAAAATATCTTGGTAATTATAATCAATTAACTTTATAGTTTTGGGATCTATGAAAGCTAAAGCGTCTGCAATATATTGTTTGCAGAGAAATGTTTTAAATACTAAAAAAAATCCTTCTTTCTTGTTATATCTCTTAAAACAAATTAAAAATCATCTAATTGGACTTAAAGCCCACTCAATGGGAGAGAACTCGTTTGGCACTGTAAATATAGGCAAATACACATGGATGGAGAGGTCATAGATGTTAGAGAAATCCCCAAGGCTATCTACCACATCCCTAGACTAACGTAACTTCTTACTAAGTGCAAAATATGTATCCTTATATTTACAGTCAAGTATCCTGTCACCATTCATCAAAGAAGCTTCTTTTTGCACCAGATGAAGAATAGTACAGAGTTCCACAACTGAACACACACAGTGTCTGTGAATTGCTTCAGCCTAAGTGACTCATGTACAATGCAACCTCTACACCCAATGCAATATAGAACAAGGAGTCAAGGGAACACTAATGAATCTCTCAGCACTCATTAATGAAGCTTCTTCATGCAACAGAGGGCCAAGAACACAAAAGGCCACAAATGGCCAAAATGTGGAGCTTAGAAATCTACAGAGTGTGGGTTCTCAGACAGGACTCCTATATTAAGCTTCACTCACCCAGGGCTCAGGTACTATTGCAAAAGAGGGGGTGGAAAGATCAAAAGAGCCAGGAAGGAGGTGCATGACCATATGGAAACAGAATTCTGCAAGCTCCTTGGGCTCTGCTCATATGAACCTACACCGATGGTGTTAGCGTGCATAAAATCCATGCAAACTCCTGGGGAAATGGGCAGCAGATCCCAATCTTAGCTCAAGAAATATTGGCAGCGGATTACAGCTGGGTGAGGAAGAGCTGATCTTAAAGTGAGGGTCTCTGGATAGGCTGTCTAGACCTCAGTGGCTGAACTTGCACTGAGGAATGTCCTGGGACAGCCTATTTGAATGAATAAGGCCACTGTACTTTTGCTCTATTAAGGAAGGAAGCCACTGATCTAAACCTTCATCTGTTTGCTGGAAGACTCCATGGATCACAGAGGTCAAGTCTTATTTTACAAAATTTACTCAAAAAAATTCAAGTTCATGTTACAAAGATGACTTAAATGGTAGGGGTATTTTAATATTATTTAAAATATTATTCGAAATAAGAGATGTTTGTATTTCAGTATGACCTTCAGTAATTTTAATAAATATCTGTCCTCTAATTGGTGAAAATGAAGAAAAATTCATAAAAATAGGTTTTTAATTTTTTTCAAATATAAAATATAAGAATTTCAAACACTGAATCACAACAGCTTTTTTTTTAAATGTCAGAAAACAGTTAAATCTAGTGTATGGTTTCAGAAATACTTGGGCCACATTCAAATATGATATAAGACATTTAAAAATCCATTTCTTGAGAAATCATATTTCATGTTTTGTAGTTAGCCTATAATAAATTAAACATTTTATGTTACTTGTTAAATAGAGAAAAGATGGATGCTTTCCTTTATATATTATACTATGAAAGAGAGCAACAAAATAACTTAGTGTGTACAACTTTAGCAATATACTGATCTAAATTAAACATGTGTAATAAAGGGTTTGGCTGGCCTCCATCCTTGGTTCCTGGGAGGCAGCCTCTAAACCCTAGGAATTTCCCAAGTGAGGGCCAGGTCTGTTGTTACTATACATGGCAACTCCTCAGACTACAAGTGGAAGTGTATGCTAATGAGATAACTTATGATGGGGGCTGGCCCCACCAGAAAGACCAACCATATGATTAGATGGTTTGGGCTTTAAGCCACCTGATACTAGCCAAACCTTCATCTCTTTCCAATTCTTGGAAGGAGAGAGGGCTAGACATTGTGTCAGGGCCAATGATTCAATCACTCATGCCTATGCCACGAAACCTCAATAAAAACTCTGGACACTGAAGTGAAGCTGAGATTCCCTGGTTGGCAATATTCTTTGGTTATTGTCACTCTTTCAGTGCCAAGAGGGTAGGCTATTGTATCCCTGAGGGTGAGAGTTTCACATTCGGAACCTTCCCAGACTTAGCCCTATGTATCTCTTCCATTGGCTGGCTTGAATTGTCTTCTTTCATTATTTATCAAATTCTAAGTATGGTATTTCCTAAACTCTGTGAGTCATTCAAAGAATAAAACAATGCGTTTGAAAATGGAAAATGTTATTACTAAAATAAAGATTCAATGGAAGGAATAAATGAATGAATTAACTCAAAACTGAAACAATACTCCAGGGATGAGAATGGGAATAGGAGAATTTTTTTATTCTACTTATTTTCAGAATGCTGAAGGTTTTATAAAAGAAAATATTAAGTAAAAATCACTAGATCTGATCATTTTACCTTTGCAAATTGCTTTTTTATTTCCTGACAAATTTATTTTATGTTACTATTATTATTATTATTATTATTATTATTATTATGGTCTTTTTGAGACAGGGTCTCCCTGTAGCCCCAGCTGTCCTGGAACTCACTTCATAGACCAGGCTGGCCTTGAACTCACATCAGAGATCCACCTGCCTCTGCCTCCCAAGTGCTAGGACTAAAGGTGTGCGCCACCATGCCTAGCAATAATTTTATTTCTTTGGTAATTACTAAAAAAATAAATCTAGATACATAGAAAAGTATAAATTCCATGATATTTAATTAATGTTTATATCAGCAACATAATAGAAGAACTTAAATGCTAAATAATAAGTGACCTGATAAAATATCAAGTATCTATATATAGTGGCATATTATCCTACTACTTAAAAAAAAATCATGCTTTCATTTTTTTTTTTTTGTATTTTTGAGACATTTTGGGTCTCCCTGTAGCCCTAGCTGGCCTGGAACTTGCTTTGTAGACCAGGCTGGCCTTGAACTCACAGAGATCCGCCTGCCTCTGCCTCCCGAGTGCTGGGATTAAAGGTGTGTACCACATCCTGTCCTTTTCATTCATTTTCTAAACATGGAGAAAATATAGTAGGTAATGAAAATAGAATGAAAACTTTACTTAGTGCACCAGGCATGGTTACACATAACTTGTCTCAGAACTCAGGAGCCTGTGGCCAGGAGGATCTTAAAGGTCTGGGGTAGTCTGGGCTACATTGTAAGTACACATTTCAAAAGCCAAAAACCAACCAACCAACCAACCAAACAACCAACCAACCAACCAACCAACCAACCAATCAACCAACCAACCAACCAACCAACTAACCAACCAACCAACCAACCAACCAAATAACCAACCAACCAACCAACCAAACAACCAACCAACCAACCAAACAAACAAACAACCAACCAATCAAACAACCAACCAACCAAACAACCAACCAACCAACCAACCAACCAACCAACCATTCTTGGGTCTTTTTGAGGGCACTGGGGTTCTCCCTGTCAGCTCTGGCTGACCTGCGAGCTCATTAATGTAGACCTAAGCTGGGGCTTGAACTCTCACAGAGATTCCACCTGGCTCTGCCTCTCAGTGCTTAGGATAAAGGTGTGCAACCACCATTGCCCGGCTTAAAGACAGTTCTTAGCTGCCATGTGGGGCTAGGAATCAACCTGGGTCTTGCATTTTTCTTTTTTTTTTTTTAACCGCTGAGCCATCTCTCCAACCCCTTTTTTTTCTTATTTATTTTATTTTTCTTTTCTATTTTTTAAGGGATTCTACAATTTAATGACCACAGTTGTTTGCAGATAACATTGATGTACTCAGTATGTCATACAATAGGTAATGTGTGCATTTTGCAAGTATTTATGTCCAATATTTTGATACAAACCCAATTACCATAGTCCCAGTTCTGGAGAAGATTGCTAATGCACAGGCATGTTGATCAATCAGGGTCCAGAATATATTCCTGTAGTTCAGATCACCCTATCTCTCACAGCCCGTTACAATTCTACCATGCCTCCCTTCCGCAGTTTGTTCCCTGGGCTTTGGGAAAGGGGCACAAGTGGGTGAGAAGAAAAACAGTTAATTTTTTTGGAGTTGTCATTTTGACTCCAGTCTGTTCAGGTTGTTTCCCCTTCATGGATGACAGCTTTCCCAGTGATACCCTTTTTAGTCAATACTAACAAAGCACAAGCTATGGATATACAGGCATTTAAGCCAGTACCAATTATTATTCTAAGCTAAAGCTGTGAGCTAGACACAGATGTCTTGGATGGTATGCTAACTCCGCAAAACTGTGGTTTCTCTATAAAGGGTGACAAGTCTTATTGTGGCTTATAAAATCTCCTAACCACCTAGAGGACATAATGCTTGTGCATCCGCTTGTCAGTTAATTCTCCAGGAGAGAGAGCTAATAGCCAAAATAGATTTATGGAGATATATGATATACACACTTGGCTGCCACTGTGCACAGTATCTCCAGGCGTTGAGGTGTAAGCTGATATTGATGGATGGATGGTCTTGCTTGTCTCAGGAGATACCAATATTTTGCATTGTATTTGGTTTATGGCCTTTGGTAACGCTCTCTAGATTTTCCAGAGCCAGTTGTACGCTGAGCACAGTGACGTCTCATAACATTTTTCATCTCTCACACCAGGTCTTCGACAAAGGGACTTACTGCCTGGTTACTCCTTGCATATATCCACTTATAGGGCAAAAGCCTTTATAATTTGGGTGGGTAGGCGTTTGAATCTCCTAGCCAAACATCTCCTAGGCAGAATAATTCTTGCTGATGTCAGAGCTTTCCTGTAGTTAATATCTTTGCTTAATTACAATAACTAATTAACACACTATTATATTCTATAGATGCTCTGATACAGATCCTTTAATGCTCTAATGCACAAAAATAATACGCTTATGCCGTTTAATAGAAATACTACTATGTAACATTTGGTCTAGTTACAATTAGGGAGAAAATATTTAAAATTTCCAGTACTTAGTGAGAAAACACATGACTAGATTTAGAGTCCGTGTCTACGTAGTCGTGCTGAGAGATTGTGTGTGTAATCCATCATGACTGAGTAAATATTTTGCTTCCATTGCTTTGTCAGTTGAAATAAATGTGACATTTTTTGCTCTGAGTAAAAAAAAATATTAAAGAACTACAAAAGTAGACACACCTCTATTCTAGAAAGCAAGAAAATCTTTCTTCCAAGGTTTCTATCCAGGCCCTCTCATAGAGAAGGTGATATATGCATTAACATGCACAAGTGTGGGGGAGTGCTTCCATGTCTGCCTCTGTGCCCTTCTCCTCTCAGGAAAGTTTTCTAAGTTCTTAAATACAAGAACTTTACAGGATATAGACATAAAATCTAGTATCATTTGGAAATAACCACAGAAAACATTTGCTTGTAATTTCTATTTTTGTATAAGTTTAGATGTTTTTTTTTTTAGAATCCTTTATTCTATCCCATGGGGCAGTTTTCTGGTCTCTAGATGGCAAATTTAAGCAGCTTTGGTGGTTGGTTGTTTGTGTTGTTTTGGCTTGGTTGGTTGGTTGGCGTTGGTTGGTTGTGTTGTGTTGTTGGCGTGTGTTTTTGTTTGGTTGGTTGTTGTTTGTTGTGGTTGGTTGTGTTGGTGTGTGGTTGGTTGGTTCGGTTGGTTGGTTGGTTGGTTGTTTGTTGGCTTGTTGTTTGATTGGTTGGTTGTTTGTGTTGTTGGTTGGTTGGTTGTTGGTTTTGGTTGGATGTGTTGTTGGTTGGTTATTTTGGGTGCGTTGGTTGGGTGTTGGTTGGTGTGGTGGGTTGGTGTTGGTTGGTTGGTTGATGTTGGTGGTGGTTGGTTGTGGTTGGTTGTGTTGGTGGTTGTTTTTGGCTTTGAAATGTTTGACTTACAATGTAGCCCAGACTACCCCAGACCTTTAAGATCCTCCTGGCCACAGGCTCCTGAGTTCTGAGATCTCTTGGTGTATTTTTAAAATTTTCAAAAATCTTTATTTGAGTTTTTTATTTGCTATGTGTTATCTTCCACATGTGATATTCTTTGGCTCAGCTTTGCCTCCATTCTATGTGTCTGAGCGCTGGTTTTGCCTTACTCCCTTTCTCTATGGATTGGGGATGAGTTTGATATGTACTATAAATCATTTCACCTGGTTGGCATTTCTATTACTACCTCATCCTCATGTTCCGTTTGAGTTTCTCAAAATGCCTCTTCATTCATGCTCCTAATTTTCGTTGGTTGGTCTTTCCTTTTCAGTGGTTTCCTACTTCCTTAAAGGTGTCTGTTAAAGTTTATTGTGTCTCTCTACTAATCTTATCTGGATTTGATCAATACCCTTCCCTTTAGCTTCTCTGAATCTCTTTATGGTTCCTTTTAATTTCTCTACATAGCTCTGCAATTATTCCTTTAAGCTCTGTTTTTTGGGTCTCCTCCAAGGGGATCACATTGTACCTATCCCCTACAGGGTTGGTAGAGCCTTGGTGTGGAACCTTTCGCTAACACTTTCCCATGTTGTCCCACGTCTCCGTGCTCTACCCTGTCAATTGGAAATTTCTGTGTTCTTGGGGATTTTTAACGCAAATCACTAACCTTTGCTTTATATTTTTCAGTGTTGTATGATGTGGAGAAGCTTTTTTTGTTTTGCTTACCTCCTTTTTATGCTTTTTTTTTCTTCCTCTCCGCCGCTCGCTATATGTTGTATAGGAGCGCTTTGTTGACTTGTCTAGGTTTTCAGGCTTCACTTTTGTTTATATATTACATATTGGAAGTCTAAGCCACACTTCCCTTCCTGTTCTGATAGAGTTCTCCTAATCCAGCGACGCAGCTGGATACTCTCTCTTCCTCAATGCCAATTATTGTTGGGGGTGGGGGGGAAGGATATGCCTGGCTCAGCCCATGCCGCCGGCATCTGAAGATGCAGGACACCCAGCAGCCAAGAGCCCGAAGGAATGCTCAGGACCGCTTCCCGCTGTGAGGGGTGGATAGGAGACCTGACGTGGGGCTTGAGGGTCACTGAGGCCTAGCCTCTCCTCTCCAGGCCACCGTGGCGCCTCTGCCGACAGACCATGAAATCAGATGGTTCCAGAACGTCAAAAGCTCACTCGTCCGTAACAGCTTTTACCTGCCTAGCAATCCGGTTGTCCTCGGTGGCTCAAGTGTTCCTATCATGTCTGGAACTGGAGTCCAAACACACACCCTACTGCGGTACCGTGAGTCCAGGCCGAGAAAATCCTTTTAAGCACAACTAGTTTGTAATAGAGCCAGTAACTTAGCAGGATTTTAGTATCCAGAATGATGTAAGGAACTCAGAAAGACAGCAAACGAAGTCAAGAAAACAAATTGAGCACTAAAAAAGATGGGCCCTAGGATCCCCCGAAAAACAGGCTGAAGCCCCTCTCAGAATAAGAAATAAAGAATAGATGGCATAAGAAACTTTGTAAGAAAGTGTTTCAAAACTCATTAAGTTGATTAGGGAAACAAATTAGAAACCGCAGCTTTAAAGATTTTCATTTTCCCCAGTCAGACTAGTTTAAGTTATAGAGAAAATGATACTAAATACTGGAGGAGGATGTGGGATAAAGGGTATATCACTCATCCATGTGCTGGTGGGATTTGCCACTCATGAAATCCCCTAATGTGAAAGCGAGTGGTGAGAACTCTAGGAAAACTAGAAATGAACTATCACATTTGATCCATTCTAAGCCACTCCTTGGCATAGTACCCAACTAGGACTCATCCTACCTTGCAGAGGTATCTTTGTATATCCATGTGGTTTGTTCCTGATCTTGTTTACAATGAGCTAAGAGCTGGAACAAATCCAGGTGTCCCTCAACTGACAACTAAATGATATAAAATGTGGTTACTTACACAAATGGAGTTCTACTCAGTAGTGAAGAAGGAGAAATTAATGAAACCTGCAGGTAAATGAGTGGATCTAGAGACTCAGAAAGTGTTACACAGGTTAAATAAATAGAGCTCAGTAACAAACAATGTATTATGTCCCTACGATATGTTGGATTTTAGCAGCAAATCTTAGATGTGAGTATAAACCTTGATGTAACTGCAGCAACCAGAAAAATGAAAAGGAACCAGGGAAGTAAAAGGAAAGAAAGAACCTAAAAGAGAACAATAGCAACAGGTATCGAACTAAGAGAGAAATGGGTGAAATAGAACTTGTTTAGGGGAGTAAAGTATTTTTACATAAAATGGTTAAATTATTTTGTAAAAAATAAGACAGTTGGCCTCTAAAAATTTTAAAATTTTGTTATATGAACAAGAACACCTTTCATTGGAATGTTAACTGAAGAGGAATAAAAACTTATGATTCAAAAACATTTAGATACGAATGTTTGATCTATTTAGAATAAGTCAAAGCTGAGAACAACCTAAATATCCTTCAATATTTGCTGAATACACTGACAAAATGTGATTACATATCAATACAAAAAGGAATATTTGGCAGTTACAAACAGTGATCCACTGGTGTGGTCACTATGCAGGTCTTGTTTATGAAACCATATGGTTGAGATTTCATGGGTGGAGATCGAGAGGGGGCTGGGGTGGAATATCTATTTTCTCTAGGGATGAGGTCCTTTGATAAGGTATCCAACTGCTCAAGTGGTGGTTCAGCCTTAAAAACACAGGTCTAAACACGAAGTTAATTACTAGAAAGAACTCTATATGGTATGTGCCTTTTTCTCCTTTCCTCTCGTGCTCTCCCGTCTGTCTCTCTCTCGTCTCTGTAACAATAATTTAAAAAGAAGAGAGTGGGGTTAGAGGATGCTCAGTGGTTAAGAGCACTGGGTGTCCTGCTCTTTGCAGATGGGAATTCACCATTCAGTTTTCAGCGCACCCCACATGGTGGCTAACAACTGTCTGTAACCCTCATTCCAGGGGATCTGATTACTTCTTTTGGCCTACATGGGTTTTGGCACAGACCACCATGAGCACGTTAAATGCATGCAGGGAATAACTACTCATCACACATGAAATGTAAAATTAAAAATTAAATAGAAAGGAGGCTATAGACTTCAAAGAGAGAGAAGTGAACATGGAAGGGGGAAAGGAAGGGTGGGAATGATTTAAATACAGTAATCGTGTATGAAAATTCCCAAAAAATTATTTAAAAATGACTGGACTACTGATACATGTATTGCAACTGCAAAAAAGTTCAAAGATCAAGAAGGAGACACAGGTGTTCCACATCTAAATAAATTCCATTTTATTTATTATTTATTTATATTTTAAGGGATTCAAAAATAAGAGCACAGTTGTTCTCAAATCACATTTACGCTGCTCAATTGGTCCAGTAAACAGATTAGGTATTGGTGCTACATCCACAGATGAGGGATAACCTGTCATCGTTTGTTTTTCTGGGACTGAATTACTTTCACTCACGCATGATTCTTCATAGCTCCAGCCATCGCTACGTGCTCAGCTCCATCCCGATGTCATCTTTCTTTACTACTGGCTGCACACACTCTCACTTGTGTAAATTTACCACATTTTTCATTATCTACTCATCAGTTAGGGGCACTTGGGTTGGTTCACGCTCCTCTCGCTCTTCGCGTCGAACGGGAGCTGAATAATATGCGCCGTGCATTTATCTCTTTGTGGTGGGGTGAGTCTTGAGGGTACAGCCGCATCGAAGTAGGTATGGCTGGGTCAGGCTGGCAAGTTTCATTCCGATGTCTTCCCAAGGGTTCTCCACACTGTATTCACTGTGCTGTGGTGGAGTTCTACCAGTCCACCAGCAAGCTGGATGAGTGTTCCCTTTCCCCAAACCTCTCCAGCACTGGTATCGATTTGTTTTCTTGATCATTTCTACAACGTGCTCCAGGGTTTCACAAAGACATCAATAGTGACTAAAAAAATCAAAAAGCTGGCATTGGGGTTGAAGGATTTTGCATTTTGATTGAAATAATGGTTCCATGAGTGTTGTCAAAAGTTAATAGTTCTGATGTTTAACTAGATGCAATGTATGGCATTTTAATCATACTTAAATTTATTAATGAGGAAATGCCTAAAATCAAGAATAAGAAGATGCTGACAGGGCTGGAGAGATGGCTCAGTGATTAAGGGACTCTACTGCTCCTTAGCAGAAGACCGTTCAATTCCCAACACCACATAGGCACAACGAACTCATTAACTCCAGTTCCAGAGGGACTCTGACACCTCTTTCTGACCTCTGAGGCATTGCATGAACGGGTGCACCAAGCTAGAAACAGACAGTACACTCATCACACAATATAAAAATACTAACATAAAAAAGATGTGACAGCTGAAATTAGAGTTCATTTATTATACAAAAGCACAAATGTATGGATCTGTGTGATTGATTTTAAGTAATAATTCAATTCCACTTCAACTATTGACTCTGCATTTCTGGGGTGGAACAGTTTATTACACTCATGAGTTATCACTACCAACATTATAATAAAAGCCCTAGCATTAGTTTTATAACTCTAGTATTATGAAAGAGAAAATACCATGTACTCTCCTCTCAATGCTCAGGGGTACATTGCAGGAGGGGTGGGGCCAGGAGAAGATTTTAGAGCTAAAGTTGGTAGTTGAGCCCAAGGAGACTGCTGTCTGAACACCACATGGATGCACAGAGCTTGTGACAGAATGCACAAGTCAATGCAATCCAAACAAACAAAAACTTCAGCATGGATTCCAGAACTGGGGGTAAGCAAGGAACCCTGGCCCTAACTGAGGACACTATTGGCAACCGACATTTTCCTGAGAGGGAGAGTGTATTAGTCAGGGTTTTCCTAAAAAAGAAGCAACAGGATGAATATATAAGCCATATACAAATTTATTAATTTGCTCACGTGACTAGAGCTCAAGTGTCCAACAGTAGCCGTGCCGAACCTGGAGAGGCTGAGAACTCCAGAGGAACAGCTCAGTCTGAAAGGCCTGGATGTTCTCAGTTGTCCCATCTGGTGTTGAAGTGCCCTGATGGATTCCAGGAGATCTGCCAGTCTTCGTTACATGCCAGGGATCCGAAGAGTTGATCGCAGCACATAGACAAAACTCACCAGTGAGAGAGAGAGGCAAAGCCGCAGGACAAAAGAGGGACCAGCTCCCTCTGCCGTGGCCTTTATACTGCCTGTCCGGCAGAAGGTAACGCCCACATTTGGGATGGGCCATATCGTGGGTTGAGTGGTCCAATCCGAAGATCCTTTTCTCTTATTTGTTCCTTAGTCCAGTCAAGTTGACACTTCAGATTAACCATCACAAGACAGTCAATTTTCTTTAGGGATGTGATCCTGTAGGTAAGACCAAACTCCAGGAGATGGACCCACACCCAGGAGCAGAGCCTTAAAACATAATAAGAGGACCATAATCGGGGATGTGTGTGTGGGTGGTGTGTGTGTGGTGTGTGGTGTGTAAGATAGGATGAGCACTGAATGAGGGGGGATCTGAATGGCATCCAAAGAACCACATTGTATGAAATTCCGAAAAAATAAAATAATTTCAAAGAGAGAAATATACTTGGTAATTATAATCAATTAACTTTATAGTTTTGGGAATCTATGAAAGCTACAGCGTCTGCAATATATTGTTTGCAGAGGAAATGTTTTAAATACTAAAAAAAATCCTTCTTTCTGTCTATTTCTTAAAACAAAATTAAAAAATCAATGCTAATTGGACTTAAAAGCCCACTCCAATGGGAGAGAACTCGTTTGGCACTGTAAATATAGGCAAATACACATGGGATGGCAGAGGTCATAGATGTTAAGAAAATCCCCAGGCTATCTACACATCCCTAGACATAACGTCAACTTCTTACTAATGCAAAATATGTAATCCTTATTTTACAAGGTCAGTATCCTGTCACCATTCATCAAAGAAGCCTCTTTTTGCAACCAGACTGAAGAATAGTACAGAGTTCCACAACTTGAACACACAACAGTGTCTGTGAATTGCTTCAGCCTAAGTGACTCATGTACAATGCACACCTCTGACACCAATGCAATATAGACAAGGCAGTCAAGGGAACACTAATGAATCTCTCATGCACTCATGACAGGAAGCTGCTCTGCAACAGAGGCCAAGAACACAAAAGGCCACAAATGGCCAAAAATGTGGAGCTTAGAAATCTACAGAGTGTGGGTCTCAGACAGGACTCCTATATTAAGCTTCACTCACCCAGGGTCTCAGGTACTATTGGCAAAAGAGGGGGGGAGATAGACAGAAGAGCCCAGGAAGGAGGTGCACTGACCCATATGGAAACGAGAATGTCGGCAAGCTCCTTGGCTTGCTCATATGAACCTACACCATGTTGTTAGCGTGCATAAAATCCATGAAACTCCTGGGGCAATGGGCAGCAGATCCGAATCTGAGCTCAAGGAACATATTGAGAGCTGGAACATGCTGGAGTGAGGAGAGCAGCATCTAAAGTGAGGGGTCTTCTGGATAGGTCCTGTCTAGACCAGTGGGAACTTGCACTGAGGAATGCCTGGGACAGCCTATTTGAATGAATAAGGCCACTGTACTTTTGCTCTATTAAGGAAGGAAGCCACTGATCTAAACCTTCATCTGTTTGCTGGAAGACTCCATGGATCACAGAGGTCAAGTCTTATTTTACAAAATTTACTCAAAAAAATTCAAGTTCATGTTACAAAGATGACCTTAAATGGTAGGGGTATTTTAAATATTATTTAAAATCATTATTCGAAATAAGAATGTTTGTATTTCACCCCCCCCCCCCCCCCCCCCCCTCCCCCCCCCCTCCCCCCCCCCCCCCCCCCTGTATGCCTTCAGTATTTTAATAAATATCTGTCCTCTAATTGGTGAAAATGAAGAAAAATTCATAAAAATAGTTTTTATTTTTTTCAAATATAAAATATAAGGAATTCAAACACTGAATCCACAACAGTTTTTTTTTAAATGTCAGAAAACAGTTAAATCTAGTGTATGGTTTCAAGAAATACTTGGGCCACCATTCAAATATGTATAAGACATTTAAAAATCCATTTCTTGAGAAATCATATTTAATGTTTTGTAGTTAGCCTATAATAAATTAAACATTTTATGTTACTTGTTAAATAGAGAAAAGATGGATGCTTTCCTTTATATATTATACTATGAAAGAGAGCAACAAAATAACTTAGTGTGTACAACTTTAGCAATATACTGATCTAAATTAAACATGTGTAATAAAGGGTTTGGCTGGCCTCCATCCTTGGTTCCTGGGAGGCAGCCTCTAAACCCTAGGAATTTCCCAAGTGAGGGCCAGGTCTGTTGTTACTATACATGGCAACTCCTCAGACTACAAGTGGAAGTGTATGCTAATGAGATAACTTATGATGGGGGCTGGCCCCACCAGAAAGACCAACCATATGATTAGATGGTTTGGGCTTTAAGCCACCTGATACTAGCCAAACCTTCATCTCTTTCCAATTCTTGGAAGGAGAGAGGGCTAGACATTGTGTCAGGGCCAATGATTCAATCACTCATGCCTATGCCACGAAACCTCAATAAAAACTCTGGACACTGAAGTGAAGCTGAGATTCCCTGGTTGGCAATATTCTTTGGTTATTGTCACTCTTTCAGTGCCAAGAGGGTAGGCTATTGTATCCCTGAGGGTGAGAGTTTCACATTCGGAACCTTCCCAGACTTAGCCCTATGTATCTCTTCCATTGGCTGGCTTGAATTGTCTTCTTTCATTATTTATCAAATTCTAAGTATGGTATTTCCTAAACTCTGTGAGTCATTCAAGAATAAAACAATGCGTTTGAAAACACTGGAAAATGTATTACTAAATAAAGATTTCAAAGTGGACAGGAATAAATGAAATGAATTAACTCAAAACTGAAACAATACTCCAGGATGAGAATGTGGAATTAGGAGATTATTTTTATATTCTAACTTATTCAGACATGCTGAACGTTTTAATCACAAAGGAAAATATTAAGTAAAAGCAATCATCAGGATCTGACATTTTTACCCTTTGCAAATTGTTTTTATATTCTGACCAAATTTCAGTTTTATGTTTACTATTATTTATAGTTATTATCTATTATTTATTAAAAAAAAAAAAACTTTTTGAGACAGGGTCTCCCTGTAGCCCCAGCGTCCTGGAACGCACTTCATAAACCAGGCTGGCCTGTGAACTCACAAAGATCCACCCTGCTCTGCCTCCCAAGTGCTGGACTAAAGTGGCCAGCCAATGCGTCACTGAGCAATATTTTATTCTTTGTAATACTAAAAAAATAAATCTAGATACATAGAAAAGTATAAATCCATGATAATTTAATTAATGTTTATATCAGCAACAAATAGAAGGAACTTAAATGCTAAATAATAAGTGACCTGATAAAATATCAAGTATCTATATATAGTGGCATATTATCCTACTACTTAAAAAAAAAATCATTGCTTCATTTTTTATTTTTTCGTACTTTTTGAGACAATTCTTGGGTCCCCTGTAGCCCTAGCTGGCTGGAACTGCTTTGTAGACCAGGCTGGCCTTGAACTCACAGAGAATCCCCTGCCTGCTGTCCTCGAGGCCGTGGTTGTGGGATGGGTGGCGATGGGATTACAAGGTGTGTACCACATCCTGTCCTTTTCATTCATTTTCTAAACATGGAGAAAATATAGTAGGTAATGAAAATAGAATGAAAACTTTACTTAGTGCACCAGGCATGGTTACACATAACTTGNCAAAAAAAAAAAAAAAAAAAAAGTAAGAGAGTTGCTTTGTGGCAGCCACCTTCATAGCGGTGAAGCCATTGTTCCTGAGGGCTGGAGGCCATTACCCCAGATGTGTAAACTGGGAAAGGACCACTATTATGGCCCTGTGCAATTTAATGGGGCGTGGTTCTGGGAGCAGACTCCAAAACAACTAACTGGGTCCTACATCTCCCATTGAGTGACAGATAACTGACTGCTATTGTATTTTCTGCTACCGCTTGGCCTCAGCAGTAGCTAATACTGTCACTTACCAGGTTGGTTTCCACAATATTCAACTAAATGAGCCTCCACTGGTACACACAGCTGCCAGCCTCTTTAAAGATACTGAGGAAGACCTGACGGCAGGATCATCGCAGGCTGCGACCCTCAAGAGGAGGGCAGGTACACTCAGGTACACTCAGTTCCGGTGGGAGGTGTGATGGGTAAGGCAGTCGTTTGCCGTCGGAGGCTTTGGGAGCTCATGTATCTATTGCTGTGTTGATGCTATCTACGGAGAAGGCACGGCCAAGGAAGAGTGTCTGCAGTTTACTGCCAATGCTCTAGCTTTGGCTATGGAATCCGAGCGCTCCTGTGTAGGGGTGATCCTCTGGCAGCTATTCAAGAATCTAGGGAAGAACTGCAAGTACTTTTGGGAGAGCAGATATGAAATTCAAAATTGCTGCTTTACCACCTCCCTGAATCCTGGTATTCTGGGATGCAATAAAAGACGTCATGCAAAAAAATTTAATAAACAGTTTGTCAAAGAGAAAAGTAATTTATCCTATGTCAGGCACATTGAGAAGAATGAGTACATATACACCATAGCATTTTCAAAAATATGGTAGTCTTTCAATAGGCTAAACTTATATAATTTTTAATTGATTGGTGATTTCTCACATTCTTGTTTTCAAGGAATTTAAACAGATTATTTATTCATTGATTTAAATGACATTTTATTCACCTTTCTTCAGGAATTGCTATTTGATATTTGAAAGCCTATAGCCCTTAGACATTATATTATTTTTTTCCTTCAAAATTAACTGATTAGAATCATGACCCACCCACCTCATAAGAGCTGTGCTGGTTACCTTCCTCATCACTGTGACAGAGCATTTGGCAGAATCAACTTTAAAAAGGAAGGAAGGATTTTTGTTTTACCTTTTTGGAGTAAAAGTCAGTCATGGTAGGAAAAGCATGACATTTTGAGTTTATCAGTGGAGGTGGGACTGATGTCATTCACATTGTGGGCAACCAGGAAGCACAATGTTCAGGCTGGAAGCTGGTTGAGCTTCAACCCTGGAAGGCCCTCCCTCCAATGTCCCCCTGTCCTAAATGTAACACAGCCTCCCCAGACAATAGGGCCAGGTGTTCAAACACATGTCCTGAGGCGGACATTCACATTCAAACTGTAGTGGGAGTTCTCCTCTGTCATTCTTCTGTGCGATTGATGAGATTATAGCAATTTTGAGAATATTACTTTATTTAGAATAGATTTTCATATGAGGATTCTGAGCTGCTCAACTCTCTTAAATAATCTTATTTTCTTTGTCAATTCATTCAATAAATCACTATGTTGTGTTTAAATATAAGAACTTTCATCTACTTTGCATTTCCTGGCTTTTTAAAAAAATTCTATTTAGTTTTTTTAAAATTTTTATTTTATTTTATTTATTTATGTGTATGAATGTATTGTCTGCACGTAGGTCTGTGCACCCGTATCACGCAATGCCGCGGAGGTCAGAAGAGGGTGTCGGATTCCCCTGGAACTGGAGTTCTCCTGGAATTGGAGTAACAGACAGTTCTCAGCCACCACGTGGGTGCTGGGGATCGAACCCGGGTCCTCTGCAAGAGCAGTCGGCGCTCTTAACCACTAGGCTATCTCTCCAGCCCTAGTTTTTTTTTTTATTTATTTTTTTGGTCTTTTTGAGACAGGGTCTCCCTGTAGCCCCAGCTGTCCTGGAACTCACCTTGTAGACCAGGCTGGCCTTGAACTCACAAAGATCCGCCTGTCTCTGCCTCCCAAGTGCTAGGATTAAAGGCGTGCGCCACCACGCCCGGCCAGCTCTAGTTTACTTTTTATAGTTTACTCTTTTTTTTTTTCTTTTTGGTTTTTTTGAGACAGGGTCTCCCTTTAGTCCCAGCTGGCCTGGAGCTTGCTATGTTGACCAGGCTGGCCTTGAACTCACAGAGATCCGCCTGCCTCTGCCTTCAAGTGCTGGTATTAAAGGCATGCACCACCATGCCTGGCTATTTAAAAAAAAAAAAAAGGTTTGTATTCTTGTGCATAAAATATGGCCTTGAGATCAAACTGGCTTCAGTTAGAATTCTGGCTATACCATTGTATTAGTTGGTGTCTCCTTCCTGCAACAAAGCACCTGACAAAAACAACTTAAAGAGGGAAGGGTTTAGCTGGTTTACAATCTGTGAGTGCAGCCCCTCATGACAGGAGGTCATGGTGGCAGGGGGGTGAGGCGGTAGGTCACCCCCCAGGAAGCTGCTGCTCAGCTGGATTTCTCCTTTGTTATTCTGTTCAGGACCCCAGCTCATCGAATGGTCCTGCCTGCATCTAGGATGGGTCTTCCCACCTCTATTAATTTTTTTAATTAAAATACTGAGATTATTTCACATGTATATTTTTGTCTCCCCACCATTTCCATGTCTGACCACCACTATTACTACAGCCTAGTATAACATTCCACACATACTTAAAACTAAGTAAAGGGTAGAGTTCCATCCTTAGAAACTAAACAGGCATTTTAGACAACACATTCTTGGCAATTTAATGTCGACAACATTTATCAAACATGGTGTGTGTGTGTGTGTGTGTGTGTGTGTGTGTGTGTGTGTGTATGTGTACCTTATCAATTCTCAACTATCATAGACTATTCAGGGAGAAAGATTTAACCAAATTTTTGTTTTGTTTGGAATCTAAGGGTCTTGTGGAAAAAGCATGTGACTACTGTCTAGTTTTAGGGATTTTGATATGTACTGAACTTTCTGAGATACTATATGGGGGGGTCTGAAGGAAGCCAGACTGGACAAAAACAAAGCTCTGATTTAAAGAAGAATCATTTTGTGTGAAGATTTTGGCAGGCTGAACTTTGTTGAGCAGTAGAACCTAAATATCAGAGTTCAGATAGTGTGAAGCATGTTTCTCAATCCAGACAGGCCTTGGCTTCCCAAGTCCCCTTACATCAGGAGACCTCCTTTCTAAGCCCTTTATCCCTGGTTTGGAACCTGCCTACTCCATTCATTCAGGGAAATTGGGGCTGTGATAAAGAGGTGGGAACTAGAGGGACTCAGTGATTTGCCTCTGCCTGGCATGAGATGTAAGAAGCAAAACAGCGAATGTTTCCCACTGGCAAGAGGGGAGGAAGGCGGAGGTGATCTGAGTAAACCGGATGGTTTTAAGGTGGCTAGTTCAATAGCTAGATCAGTAGGGTAATGAAGAGGTGTTCAGCAGGGCAGGACAGCAGGGGCAAGTCGAGGCCATCCTCAAGTACGTGACATCCCACCCCTTTCTTTATGACTCCTTAAGGAAATCACCCCAAAGACTTACCAAGTAGTAGGCACTTGAATTACAGTCCTGGAAATTCTTTTGACTGGTAGAGAAGGAAAATTCTAAAGGGGGGCAGACTTTCAGCTGGTGAGTAGAGACAAGTGTCAGGGAGTCATGCTGGTGGCTGGGTGCTGACGATAACTTGGGGACTTATTTGGAGTCCTTCGTCTGGCGTGTCCCCAGTTTTTAGAATCACGACTATATAGTCTGTCTTGTCTATGGCAACTGTGTGTGTCCTCCTGTATATCTTTCATTAATTGCTGTGGAGACCATTGTCTCTTCCTTCACTATTAGTGATCTGCCTTCTGCAGATGTGGCTCCTTCTCCCAGTGAGGAAAACTGCTTGTGTCATTCTTGAGTCTTTTTGGTCAGATAACATGGGTGGTAGACTGGAACATCAAAAATGCTTTGGAGGCCTGTGGAGATGGCTCAAAGAGCAGGATCCCAGGAACCCACATCCTTGCACCCAGAAGACAGAGACAGCATTAGCTACATTGGTTGGCTATGGGCTGATCAAGAAACCCTGCCTCAAAATAACAAGGTGGAAGTGCAAGCAGGGAAGATTCCCACCATCAATCTTGGGCCTCCACATGCACACAGATGTGTACACACCTGCATATACTTGTATGCCATACACAGGCATACACACACACACACACACACACACACACCCCACACATAAACGCACATGCACAATGCATGGACACATGAAAATTTATTTTATAACTGCCATTTTTATTTGAGAAACATTAGACAAAAAGGAGAGGAAAAGGAGAGGAGGAGGAAGAGGAGGAGGAGGACAAGGAGGAAAGAAGGGGAGGAGGGGGAAGAGGAAGAACTGTCAACTTGGTGCAAATTCTTACTCTTCTTTTATGACTGTTTATTCTTTCAACAAAAGCTGAGTCTGATGCATTTACAAAATGTTTATATCACTTTGCAATTTGCCTTATCACTCAACAATACATTGTGAACAATTGTCCACAGATAGACGTGAGCCCATTCCACAGCTAGGAAGTGCAAGTGGCCTGGCACTTTTTCTTTGGGATGCTCTCTTTAATTAAAACATAAATTTTATGTACAAAATTTTTCCTTCCATCCCTAAATTGCTTATTTCTGGAAGCCCATTTGTTTAAAATTATGAACAGAAGGTTTAGAAGTACAGAAATCTTTCTTTCCATTTAAGAACCACATAAAAATGTGCTGGATGTATATTTGATATTATCATCTGCTTTACAGATTTCTTTGGCTGGTCTCCATTTTAATTGTTTTGCTGTCCACCGTGTGGCTGTGTGTAGCCATCAGCTAGCCTTTCCAAAGAAGATGTGGCAGAAGAAAGCTGAGAAGCAGTGAGAGGTGACCGTGGGGTGAAGGAAATAGTTGAGAGTAAAGGACACTGCTCCTGATGCAGGAACTGAAGCGCAGGGAACATCAGCACTATTCTAGGGAGGAATCATATAGGGAGGAGATTTTCTTTGGAAGCAAATCCATCTTTCTCTTCAGACCAAAAAGAATAAAAACAGCCAAATGCAGGTTTTCTTTCTGGGAGGCAGGGCTTTCTGCAGAATATTAATTGGTGTCACTCAGGAACAGCAACAGTGGTCAAGTAAATTTGAGAAATATCATATTTTATACAATCACACTTTGATCGCAAGACTTCAGCGTGTTAACATGTCCCAGGACTTTCCGGGGGAAGGAACAGCCAACATTTCCACCCATACACTCTTTTGGTTTGAGGTGCTCACGTCTTAACCACTTTGGAACATGCCAGTCTTAGAAGTACATCCCTTTACTTATAGTAAAGTCAGGAAAGCACCTAAGTTCTATCATTCTGCTCTGGTATAATTGACTTCAGTCAAGAATTTCCTTCTGATGGGGAGGGACGTGTGATAGAAGTCATTCTTGGGGATTTTGTTTTTTTTATTTCTGTATGTGTATGAATGTACTGTCTGCATGTAGGTTTGTGCGCCCGTGTTGTGCAATGCTGCCGAGGTCAGAAGAGGGAGTCAGATTCTCCTGGAACTGGAGTTCTCCTGGAATTGGAGTTTCAGACAGTTCTCAGCCGCGATGTGGGTGCTGGGGATCAAACCAGGGTCCTCTGTAAGAGCAGTCAGTGCTCTTAACCGCTAGGCCATCTCTCCAGCCCCCTTCTTGGGGATTTTAAATGAGAAGTTCTAAGCTGAGATGCTTTTTGAGTAGAGTTGGTTCTTTATCTTGCTCACAACGTCTGCAACATAATAGGTGCTGGCTAAGAAATTAAAAGTGTATTTATAGGGTTTGGTGTCTTCCCTCTTATGTGCCTCAACTCTTTCTCCTTTATGGGGGCTATCATCCTGGAAGGAGACCTATGCAGCCCTTCTGAAGCAAACTGAAGGTTCTCCAGCTGCCCTCCACACCCCACTCACCCTTCCTGGACCAGTGATTTACAGCTACAGTCTGAGAGCTGAGGAATGTCCTTAATGAGCCCAAGGATCTGGAGCTGTGCTTGAAGCTGCCTCTAACCACAACTATTCTTAGAAGAAAAAAAAAATCACCAGAAAACTAAGACCTCAGAAGAGCAAGCAACTCTGATGGAAGAATGGTGGGCATTTAAATAAAAGAAGGCAGGCCAGCATTCCTGGTCATCTATAAATTAAAACAAACAAAGGAAAATCACATCCAACTGCAGTCAATTGCTTCTGTAAGAGAAGGAGTGTAATTCAAAGAGGTTTATGTATTTTGGCAGACCATAGTGTGTGTGTGGGAGTTTAAAAGCGTAGAATAACAGGCCCAGGAACCAGCTCCAGTGGTTGGGCAGCCCATGCTTCCCCAGTCCATCCAGCGAGCACACCTTGAGCCAATTTTCTTTTCTCCTTCCTTCTTTATCCCTATTTGATCCTTCCCACAACTGGGGCACCAGGGGTTGCCAAAAGGACTGCACATGTTCAAGATAACATCTTACATTCTCACAATTGGGGCCATTTCTACGTGCAGCTGCATATCGTATTGTCTTGCTTTTATACCAAGTCTGTGAGCAGCACAGGATTTCTTCCCATTTTATAGAGAAGGAACTGAAAAAGAAACACCAATTATAAATCAAGTTAACAGCTGAACCAGGAAAGGACTTTTTTTTTTTAATTTGGGGTCCAGTCCTTGATCTAGAATCTTCTGGGTTGTTCCAATGGGCTTTCACCTCTCCAATGAAAAAGGACTAAATGTTAATTACAATGGTCTACTATTATAGATTGAGTAAAAAGATATCATTGTGTATTTATTGGAAAAATTTTCTGAATAATTTCTCTGTATGAGGGCTTGAGTTGGGATGGTAGGAATATATCGATAATTACCAGTAAGAATGAACAAATGCCACTGTCTCAGAGCTGGCTATCTCAAACAAGTTGGTCACTACCTCTTGTGTTTGGCAGAAACTCCAGGGTAGGCAGAAGAGTGGGAAAGCTTTATGACAGGAAAGATATGAGCTGATTGATGAGTGGCAAATGCGTTGTTATACAGCAAAGTGAAGGGGAAAAAACAAATGATCTGACCACACTGTATCCTCAAAAGACGTGAATTATTGATTTTAAACAATGTAAAATTATGCCAAAATTTTACTAAGCTTGTACCAATTTAATATCTTCCTCTGGGGGTACAAATGCTTACTCTTAGTTTTTTTTTTCTTTTTTTAACTTTTAAATGTTCTAACTGACTTAATTCAAGTTGGTACATACTCTTTGATCTGGCCCATGAAATAAAACTTTATAAAACAATTAAATAAATTTTCAGAGAAATATGCATCATAATGTCTTTTTACAACATTATCATGGTAAAAATGCAGGCAACAAGAAAATAATCATCTTAGGATCTATTTGAATACTATTCTATCATGTACTGTTAAAAATGGTGACATGTTGACTCAGAAAGATATACATGGGATGGTGTGAAATTTTAAAGTAAGAAGTATCTAGGGGCTGGAGAGATGGTCTAGTGGTTAAGAGTGCCAACTGCTCTTGCAGAGGACCCGGGTTCGATCCCCAGCACCCACATGGCGGCTGAGAACTGTCTTTGACTCCAGTCCCAGGGGAATCCGACGCCATCTTCTGACCTCCGCGGCACTGTACGACATGGGTGCACAGACCTACATGCAGACAGTACATTCATACACATAAAAAATAAATAAAATTTTTAAAAAATTAAAAAAGAAGTATCTAAACTATATATTTATTCCCACTTTGGTGTTTCATACAGATAAATGTCCTTACATATAAACATCTGGAAGGCTACATTGCAAAAGCTAAGTTTATTTTTTTTTATGTAGGCCATTTGATATGGGGTTTATTTTTTTCTTTAAAAATTCTCCTTATTTTCTGAGAGTTTTTTTCCTCTTAAGAAAATAGAAATTCACTTTAAGTTTACTTCTGTAAAAATAATTAGATAAAGTGGAATGAGTGCACCTTCCATTCTTGAGGCTTTGGGCTTAATCCCAAGCACCAAGAACAAAATAAAACAGAGCAAAGCAAAATAAATTGAATAGTGTTATCTTCCTGGAACTTCCTTGGAATGAAAATAAATTATATTTATTCTCTAAAAAACTTAAAACACACTTATCAATTATATACTTTATGTAAACTTGTATAACATAAATATTTATAAACTTGTGTTTGGAGTCTGATAGCTAAATATATACATTTATTGATACAAAGGTTTTATATGCTTTTTTGTATATTGTTAAATTTTCTTGTATAAGAACATTGAGTAATTCTGCATAATGGTGCATTTTTCCTTTTAGATATTATTGTCCTTTCCAGGTAGGAAAAAAACCAGTGCCTTAGCTCTGAATCTGACAAACAAGCCTTGGAGGGGTGGTTGCATAGCAACTGCTATTGGTGTAAATGACTAGTCTTGGTTCCCTGGGGGATGATATTGATTTCTACAATAAAGCAGTGCATTCAAATACTTTGTGGTTGCAATAGGATAAAAGAGCCGCACAAGCTGGGACCTTTTAGGAGCCTTGAGAATGACTCAGTGGATTAAGGAGCAGTTTCCACAGGAGATGGTGGACTGAATTCAGGGCAGGTGTGGGCACTGAAATTCAACAATGAAAGTTCTTTAAGAGATGAGTCATTTTTTCCTTTTCATCAGTTTCATAGAGTTCATACAGGTGCCAGTTATTGAACCAGTCACTGAGATACAATGGAAGTGATATGTAGTTTCTACTGTTTGAGGGATTACACTGTAGCAGGTCAGAAAAACACAAAGTAGCCTCATGCTGTGATGGAAATGGGTACGGAAGTGTTCAGAGATGCACTCACCTGGGGATTGTTCCATAATCTTTTTCTGGGCAGTAACTATGTACCTTGGCATTAGGGGTGAAAAGATGAAGAGCCTTGGCTCCTGGCCACAAGGACTTTGGAATCTGACAGGGCAGAAAGATATAAACAGCTCAGTCAAAATACAATGTTGTAAGTACTTGGCTCATGCAAAGATGAAAATATGAGAACACAGAGGAGGAGATTAATGAGTGATTTATTGCTTATTTAACATTATGCTATTTGCAAAGCTCTTAAAACGTATATTACCTCACTTGCTTTTTCTGAAGAGGCAGGATTTATCTCTTTCATTGACGAGGAAACTGAGACTTGAAGGTATTATAATTTGTTTCAGGTTGGTATCTGAATCTTCCTGGGATACTGTAACAAAATACCCTAGACTGAGTGGTTTAAATAACAGAAATTTGTTTTCCTCCACCTCATGGCTAAAAGTTCCAGACTAAACTCTGGCAGTCAGTTCTGGCTAAGGGCCTCTTTCCCACCATGCAGATCAATGCCTTCCTGTTGTGTCTTCACTTGGCTAGAGAGGATAGCTCAGAGGGGAGAGCGAAGGCTGCTAATATTATCTGAACAGAACCTCATCCTTATGATCTTATTTAGCTTTAATTACTTTCTTAGATGCCTCATGTCTAAATCTAACACATTAGGTATTAGGTCTTCAACATAAGAATTTTGGGAGAAGACAAACATTCAGTCCATAGTGATTAGCCTGTGACCTGAGGGGACTGTGCTAGTTAGCATTAACTATCAACTTGACACAGCCCAATAACACTTCAAAATAAGTCTGAGCTGAGTGTGTTTATCAAGTTGGTCTATGGGCAGGTCTGTGAGGGATTGTCTTGATTGTTAATTGTGTAGGAGGGCTCAGTCCATCTATGGGTGGTACCATTCCCCAGGCAGATGAACCTGGTCTATACAAGGAAGCTAGCTTTGCTTGAGCTTGCGCAAGCCAGCAAACAGTGTTCCTCTATAGTTTTCCTGCTTCAAGTTTCCTCCTTGACTTCCCTCAGTGGAACTGTGACCTGGAATTGTAAGCCAGACAAATCCTTCTTCTAAGTTCCTTTTGGTTATAATATTTAATCTTGGTCACATAAAGGAAACTAGAACAGAATCATAGCTTTCACATTGCACATATACCCGAGTATGTGTGTGTTTGTGTGTGTGTGTGTGTGTGTGTGTGTGTGTTTGAAGGTACTTACTATATCATGTTAGGTCTAAGAGGCATTTTTTTTTAGTGACTCTCATTACATGGATTACAGATGCAGATTCTCTGGTTATTCTCCATCCCCTAGCTTGCCTTTAGGACTTACTGAATGAAATGTATGTATTTCCACATGGTATCCATGGACTATGCACAATCATTAGTGTACTTTTGGGGCTTGCTGCTCTGAATGTCCAATAGGAGTGTGGAGACAGCACAATCCTATGAAGATTGGATCTGGGATAGCGGGTGGACAGCATGGTCTAGAGGGTAGCTCTGTTTTAAAGGAATAGGCATCTGGGGCAGGTTCCCATTCCTTACCCACAAGGAGACCAATCCTGTCCCAGGACCCCTTAGAGGAGTAGACATGGGGAGGTGGAGCCTAGTCAGCAGTGAGGACCACGGGTCTGGGAAGGGCATCATGTTGGGTGGCAGAAGCTCTTCAGAGTGGGCTTTCTGCTCTCCCTTGTACGTGGTCCGTGTGCTTCCCTTCCGGACCCCGCCCAGCCTCATGATCTTTCATCTTGGCTGTATCTTTGGATTACGTTTAAATAGTATGCTTAATTTTATGCCCTAGAAATTCCAATTTAACTTGAATGAGGTATGGGTTTATTTTTTTAAGCTCCCCATGTGATTGGATTGTGGCCAAAGAAAAAAGTCTGACACATTCTCTGTCTTGTTTTCAAGGGCACAGGGGCATCTACTGTGACTTGTCAGCTCTTGGCCATCTCATCAGTTTGATCCTCTTAGGACGTGTGGGGAGACAGGCGCCATGACTGCGCAGATGGAAACTCGAGCCTGCATTTGGCCCATGAGTTGGGAGATGTCAGGCAGTAGGCAGGAGTTTTGGATAAAGAATGTCGAGGCTTTGCATGAGGGGCCAAGAAGGAATGGCTTTCATTCCTTGCTGTTTTAGGCATAGATTTCATTCACTTATTCCTTGAACACATTTTTATGGAGGAATCACTGTATACCCTTAAGAGCTAGCTAGCCCTTGACATGAGGCAGGAGCTGGCAAAAGTAGCACAAAGAAAAGTGTCCACGATCAGAACATATGGGTCTAGAAAAGGTGCAGCCAGACAGTTTTCTTTGCCTTACATGACTCATACACTGAAAGAAACAAATTTGTTTTTCCATTTAAAATTGAGTCTGACTTGTAATACCATTGGGAGGAAGGTTTACAAACTTTATAAAGGGATAATTATTTCAGATAAAACTATGGTTGGTGACCAGTGAGACAGAAGAAACAGCTTTAGACTCATGAATTCCACTCTGGAAGAACTGACCACTCTGACACCCACAGACCTCCTTCCATTTCTGCACTGGGACATTCCATCAGGCAAAGAAAGTTGAAATCTCACATTCTGGAGATTTTTCAAATATTATTACTAAGGCATTTTCCATTGTTTTGTTTTAATTCAAGTGGGATTTTATTTAAGACTTAGAGGTCTAAAGTTTTATGTCTTCAGGCTTGATTTAAAATCTAGCCATGACAGATAGTAAACAGTGGTCTTGTTTTTTGTAACAACAGTTCATGACATTGTGGTAAGAAACTTGACTTGGCGGCTGAACATAATGGGAAGCTCATGGTCTTTAGAGTTGAATGGGCCCAAATAGGAATGCTGGTACTGTGATCCACTCAGCTGGAATCTAGGCAAGTTACTTAAGCATTACAAGCATCTGTTTCTTCACCTTTCAAATTAGGATAGCAATGTGGCCCGTGGTAAGTAGGTAATACATTTTTGATGAATATCCCTTCCTCTTTTTTGTGATGCCATGATATACCCATAGAGTCTAAGGAAGTATACAACATGGGAAAGGTCTTACTTGAAGTTATACCTTGAAAAGGGAGACCTCATAATTTCTGTCATGAATTATAAACACTTAAGAAGAAAAATAGCAAATATGAGGTGGATAAATTGTGTCTGATTTTGCGCATTTGTGCATAGGTGAATATAGACCAACATAATGGCTTATGCTGAAGTAACAAGAAAAACAATAGCTGTCAATAAGCTTGACCTGTGAGCCACGTGCCTTATATGCATTATCTTGTTTTATCTCCACAAAGCTCTCAAAGTGGAGTGTTAGAACCTGTCTTCATAAATAGTGAAACTAAAGAACTGTCCCTCTTAGAGTCACAGCCAGTGGCAGAGTTGGAATCACAAGTCAGGAGCTGTCAGTAAATCATGGAGTTAGTGGCCAGGATTAGTGCTTCAGTCAATATGCTGGAGACTTGCTGAAGTAATGAAGAGTAGGACATGCTTAACTAGCCAGGAAGGTTATAGGATTATTTCTTGAACAGGGTGTTGAACCATGTGAACGTGATAGAGTACCCTAAGGAACCCAGGGTGGTGTGTGCCAGTGGCAGGTGCGACGTAACTGTATAGTCATACTTCTAATGTTTGCTTTTTACTTCACTGGATAGAAGGATAATTTTCCCATTAATTGTTTTGGCCTTTCTCAGACATTTTGTATGAGTACAATCTTTTCTCATTGTCTTAGGAATAGTTTGCTGGAACACTTGTTTTCTTCTGCCTAAGAGTCTTTGCCAGTTTATCTTTTGGTTTGATATGCACAGTGTTTTATGTTCTAATGACATAAGGGCCTCGAGATTTATAGTATGGCTGGAATTCAAATCCAGTGGATCTATGGAACAAAACCGGAATGTGTGCTTTATGTAATGACAAAAATTCTTGCTAACTTTTCTACAATCGGCCTAGTGAGTCCAACAACTGATCTTTAATGCGCCTGAGCTTAATTCTTGTTAAGACCAGGAAGCCTGGATTCCTTTCAGGTCTGCTTTCATACTATTTTCAATAATTCAATCTTTTTATGAGTATGAGTCTATAGCTAGTCATGTTTTCTCCATTTATATGCATTTATCCAGGTCAAAATGCGGTTAGAGTGATGACATACCAAGGAAATTCAGGCCTTTTGAATCAGAGCCAATGGCCTGTGTAAACATTTCTGTGTCTGAGATTTGGGGGTTAGAGAAGGTCTCCAGACCTGTCCCCTCAAAAAACGTTAAGGAGTTTTCTTCATTTCCAAAAGGTGTAGTGCTTAGAAAGTGAAGGCTTTAATGATTAAAAAAATACTTGGTAATCATTACATTTACATTTAAAATATCTGGCTGTCTCAAGATTAGACAGATGGTGTTAAAAGGTTGTGGTGTTGCTGAAGGGAAAATTTATAGGGGGAAGCAAACAAAACCAAATAAAGAATGTTTGGGGAAATATTGAAATACTGAAAGCACAGTAACACTAAACTCACAGGGCTCCACAGAAATATAATAGAAAATAAGTCCAGTCCTTCTGGCTTATATTTTTCCAGAAAAGACCTAGTTAGGGCTTGAATAAAGTGTCCTGGGTCGAGAGGAACTGACAAGGCCAAACCTCTGGGAGTCCTCATATTTCTGGTTTCATTTGATTTAATCTCTCATCTCAAGCACTAGGCTCTGGCAAGAGTGACACAGAAGACTTTGGTTTAACCTTAGCAGGAAGCGGGGCCACGCTTCCTTGTTGGGAATCTGCTCTGGACCACAATGTGAGATTTTGGAGGCGTGAGGGCAACAGGAGCCTGAAGCAGGAATCTTGGCTTGGGAATAATTTCAGGAACTTTCGTATAAAGGTATTTACTTTTGGAAGATGATGTTAGCTCAATTATTTCCTATGGAAACTGGGAAATAAACACCCACTTTAAACTAAACACAGGCACAGGCTTAGATTGTATTTGCACCTTTTTCCTGACTGCTGAATAAAAAAGTCACTGTGTATACATACGTGTGTGTGTGAGTGTGTGTGGTGTGATGTGTATGTGTTCCCTTTGTGGATACATTTTTTTTCAACTTATTTCATGCTCACTGCCCAGCAGAGATGGATGGATGGATTTTGATTGGGGGAAAGGCAGTTTGCCCATTATCTGCCACAGTAGGGTTTATTCCCACCAGTGAGTAGGCCTGCCTGGAGCTCGGTTCATCCCATCAACGTGCAATTCAACAAGATTGATGTGTTTTGAGCTGGAAGTATTTTTCAAAGTCTTGTTTGGGCCAGCTCCTGGTCTTGTGCCATGTCTTACATAATAATGCATATTATGAACCTTCACTGAGAAAGAGACAAACCCTTGTTTCAGAAGTGCCTTCAGCGTAGGTCAACGTTGCTAATCCATAGACTTTTAATGAAATTCCATTTTCCCCAGTACCCCAGAAAGAGTCTAGGGTCCAGAAAAAGAGAAGTGTATCTTGCTTGTGGGTTTAACCAATTTTCCCTCAGCACTCCTGTAAAAGAGCCAGCTGCCTCAATGGGGATTAACTTCATGCAGTGCCATGTTCTAAGATTGTGGGGAGCCAATGCATGTGAATAGTGTCTTCAGAGCAAAAGTGTATTGATTTCCACATGGGATCTGTGAGGCCCAATGGGGTGGAGTGGCTCTCAGCTCACTTAAAAGAATGGTTCTATTCCACTCCCTTCTTCTGATTTTGGGCCCTGCATCAAATGTGGTATTGTATTGTTGAGGGTATAGTTGTGTTGTCCTTACTGCATATTAAATTATCCCGACAGTTTTTGTAGACTAGACATTTGCAGGAGCCTAGAATAGAAGGTAGGTTTAGGTTGGTTCTCTCTCTCTCTCTCTCTCTCTCTCTCTCTCTCTCTCTCTCTCTCTCTTTCCATATAGTCTCAGTCTTCTTCATTTGGGAATTTGGGTTTTGGGCTTAAAGATGTTATTTGTTAACACCAGTGAGGCTTTTCTGTAACTTCGCCCTGGAAGCCATGCTGTACCTCTTTCACTGCCTTTCTATTTAGTTCAAGAAAGTCATAGAGTCACAGAGAGGAATCAAAGTCATTTTAATGCAGCCATTTGACTGTATACAGTAACATTATTGTTAAGTAATATTCCATTGTATGGATATACTATAATTTGTATATCCATTCTCCAGTTGATTGACATTTATGTTGTTTACAGTTCTTGGCCTTATGAATAAAGCTGGCATGAACATTCACACGTGAATATTTGTGTTCTGTATGACTTTACTTTTTAAAATGTAGTGGGATTTCTTTCATGACCCAGCATGGCTCTTCATTATAGCTGCTTTGTTTGCACTTGCATGGTAGGGACATCCATCCATGTTGCTTCAGTGTTTAAATATAAATATCCACTAAGTCATGTTGATTGATTAAAAATTTCAGATTTTCTATAATTTTACTGATTAAAAAATCTGATTGTTCTATTAGTTTCTGGAAGAGGAATGTTGAAGTCTTCATCTACTTGTAGTCTTGCTTATTTTTGTATCAGTTTTTAATTAATTAACTAATTAATTAATTGATTAATTATATGTGTGAGTGTTTTGCCTACATGCATGTAAGCACACTTTTGTTGTGCAATGGCCATGGAGGCCAGAAGAGGGCATTAGATACCCTGGAACTGGAGTTAGGGACATTTATTAGCCACCATGTGGGTACTGGAAACTGAACCCCAGTCCTCTGAAGGAACAGCCAGTGCTCTTAATAGCTGAGCCATCTCTCTAGCCCCTTTTACATATATTTTGAGGCTTTGTAAGTAGATACATACATTCTTAGAATTTTTATGTCTTTTTGAAAATTGATCTTTCTTATCAATGAGAAAGTGTATCTCTTTCTCTTTGTTATTTTTTCTTTGAGTATCCACTCTATCTAGAGTTAATATATTCTCTCTATCACTTTTTGTGATTAGTATTTACATGCTGTGCATCTTCCATCCTTTCATTGTTAAACATCTCTGTTGCAGTATGTTTGAGATATATTTCTTTTTCTTTTTTTTTTCAAAGCCAATTTTTATTGCAGCTTTGTGGATTTCATACAAAATTTCCAATCAAATCTAGACCCCTGGCCCTTTCCTTGCCCGCCACCCCACCAGAGCTCACATATTCTGCCAAACAAATCTTTCATTTTTTTTCTCAGTCTCTTTTAAAATTTTCGATGTAGAAGTTTACTTTTTCAAGCAGAGGTTCACTGCTTCAGTCAGTTTTTTGACCCAGTCCTTCTGTTGCTGCTGTTGTTGTTATTCTCTTCAATGTGCATCACTCCAAAATATGCATATATGCATGCCACATATATCATAGGTTTTAGCATCTTCGGCTTATGATTTTTTTCTTTATTAGGCTCAAAGATTTCATGTTTGAAGTCTCCTCCTTGGCAAGCCCGCACCACCATCAGTTCTGCCCTTATGTTCCACACTAGGGTTTTCCCTTCCCATGGTCATCAAATGAGACCCAGTAAGCATCAAGTCCTGTCTTGATCTTCCTATTCTGGTCTCCATGATACAGCCTGGGTAGTCCAACAATGGCAGTCTATACTCTGAAGAGGCTGAAACCTTAGTAGTAGCTTATTTCACAAGCTGGATGTCTTAGCAGTCCCCATCTGGCACTGAAAGTTTGGAGGATTCCTGGAGAGACATGAGTCTGCAGTCCATATTGGAAGGTTGAAAAGCTGTGTCTCATGTCCTTGAAGGATGGCAAAAGCAGTGGCAGCCACAGGGTAGCTGCACTTGCCAGCAAAACAACTGTGCTCATTTTTTTTCTTTTTTCTTACTTTTTGTCTTTTTACTAAGATCTCAAGTTTTATACCTGAAGTACAATTTCTCAGGAATTACTAATTTTTTATTTCTGGTTATACTTTCCTTTTGGATGTTTAAGGCCACACAGTTAGCCCAGATTAACCAAGGTTTTTGTTTTCTCAAGGTTGTTTGAGGATCTGGTCCTCAGGGGTCACTCAGGTTTTGGAGGGGAGGGAAGGGAACCCCTGACTTATTTTGGCTTTTCATTTACCAGTTCCATCCACTAGAGGACAAAGTCATGTTCTGCTAGACCAGGTTTCCCTTTTTGAAGCATGAGCAGACTTTCCTCTTTATAGACTGGACACTGGCTGAAGTCCCATTAGTGGATCTCCAAGACCTCTCTGCACAGGAAGACTGGTGACTCACATTTGCAGGACATTTCAAGAGATGTCCCCATGCATAGTCCCCTGGGACTTAGTTGACCTCTGAGGGCAAGGAACAGAGTTATCCCTTATGACCTTTGGCCAAATTGGTATGGACATTAAGTATGGTCGTTAAGCATTCAGAAATGCTAAGTTACACCATCCTGATACTTTTAATTACCATATAATATTTTAGAAAAGGCTTGGACAAAAGCTCAAGCAGCCTTGTTATAAGAATACTAAGAAGCACTCCCATAAAATAAATAGTGTGGTTAGACATAATGTCATGACATACTAGTTTTTTTCCTCATTCTTTTGATCTTATATTACTCTGAAATATGCATACATACCAAAAATTCCTAGATAAATGGTAGTTTAGTTCTAGAACCTGTTCAATCTTTTTTTATTTGTTGAGTTTTTCTCTGTGTCCCAGTATGTGGTCGATTTTGGAGAATGCTCCATGGGGTGCTGAGTAGAAAATGTATTCTCTGGTATTTGGGTGGAATATTCAGTAGATGTTTGTGAGGTCCATTTGGTATATTGAATTCAGTTCAGATGTCTCTCTGTTTATTCTTTGTCCAGTTGACCTGTCCAAAAGGCTCAGTGGGGTATCGACGTCCCCTACTATGAGTGTGCTGGGGTTAATCTGTGCCTTGACATCCTGGAGAATTGTCTTTATAAAGCTTGGTGCACCAGAGTTTGGTGCATATATATTCATGATTGTGAAATCTTCATGGTTAATTGTTCCTTTGATAAAGATGTAATGGCCCTCTTTGTATCTTCTGACTTCTTTTACTTTGAAGTCTATTTTGTCTGATATTAAAAAAGCAACTCCTGCTTGCTTTTTGGTACCATTTGCTTGGAATATTTTTTCCCATCTTTTTACCTTAAGTTGGTGCATTTCCTTGAGATTGAGATGAGTTTCTTGTAGACAGCATATGGATGGGTTCTGTTTCCCAATCCATTCTCCCAGTTTAAGTCTTTTGATTGGGGAGTTTAGTTCATTAATATTTAAGGTTATAGTTGAAAGATGTGTGTTGTTTCCTTTCACCTTATTATCCATTTGCATTTTTGGTCTAGAAATTAATTAGTAAAAGCATAACTTCTGCAGTTATGCTGTTATTAATTCCTCTTTCTGGGTGCCTGGAGATAGTTGCTCCTCTCTTCTATCCTTTGAATTGCTTCAAGTATTCTCTGAAGGGTTGATTTTCCAGACATGTATTCTATCATCTTGTTTATAGCATGGAAGATTTTTCTCTCTCCTTCAACTATAATCGACATTTTTGCTGGGTGTAGTAACCTGGCTTGGCATCTATAGTCCTTTAACACTGTGAATGCTTTGTTCCACATTTTTCTTGCTTTCATAGGTTGCACTGAAAAGTCAGCTGTAATTCTGATGGGTTTCTCCTTGTATGTAACTTGTTTTTCTCTAGTGGCTTTCAGAATTTTGTCATTGTTTTGGGCATCTAGTGTTTTAGCTATGATATGGTGTGGGGAATTTCTTTTCTGATCTTGTCTGTTTGGAGTTCTATGTGCTTCTTGTATTTGTGTGGTTTTTGTCTTTTTTTAGTTTGGGGAAATTTTTATCTATTATTCTTTTGAAGATCTGATCAATACCATTTTCTTAGGATTCTTCTCCTTCCTCTATTCCTATGATGTGGAGATTAGATCTTTTCATAGTGTCCCACATTTCCTGGTTGTTCCACTTTTGTGTATTTTTAAATTTTTCATAATCTTTACTTGAGCTTTTTAATTATTCTGTGTTATCTTTCAGGTCTGATATTCTTTGTTCTGCTTCCTCCATTCTACTTCTGAGGCTTTTTCCATTCCTTTCCTCTTGATTGGATGAGTGTTCAATTTCCTTTTTCATTTCATCCTGTGAGTTCTTTAGTATTTCTATTTCCCTTTGTAGCTTCTCAATCTCTTCCTGTAGCTCTTTGCTTCACTGGTTGGTTTCCTTTTTTATTTCAGCATGGGATCTTTTCAGTGTTTCCACTTCTTTCTGGAGTTTGTCATTCTCTCCCTCTAGTTCTTTCTGGTGTTTGCCATTTTCTCCCTTTACTTCTTTCCAAAGTTTGTCATTCTCTCCCTTTAGGTCCTTCTTGAGTTTTTCATTCTCTCTCCTTAGTTCTCTGACTTGTTATTTATATTCTTTGATTTCTTTGAATATGTCTGCAATTGTTCCTCTAAGATCTGGGCTACTTCCAGGGAAATCTCAGTGTAGGATCTCCCGTAGGGTTGGTAGAACTTGGTGGGGAATTATTCTTTGCTTTTTCCATGTCGTTCCTTCGTTGTGCCCTCAGCATGTGGGTTTCTTTCTGCTTGTATTCTGATGTGAATCCCAAATGTTTCTCCACTGTGTTGAAGGCTTGCTTTGCTTGCCGCCTTCAGATGCCTTTGTTTATTTCCTCCTTGTTTATGGAGTGTTGACTTGTCTAGGTTTCAGGCTTTCAATTTGGTTATATGTTGGAAGTCTCACTCTTCCCTTTCTATTCTGAAGGTTTTCCAAAAACTGGGTAGGGAACAACCCAGTCAGTACCCTGCTGAGCACTGTGGTCACTCTGCTTCCTGCCAGCCAGTTTCTCTAGGTTGTTTCTAGGGCTTGGTGATGGCCTTGCCTTGTGCCCAGGAATCACTATTGTGGTTGCATTTGGACACTCCTTCAGCAATTCCAGTTGGGGGGGAGGGTCTGTGCTTCAGGTGGACCTGGGAAATCCCCCAATCTAAGCTCTATGCACTCAAGTCTCACAGTGGCAACAGGCCCACCTTTTATACCAGCTAACAGGGCAACTCTGCCCCCACAGCCACACAAGACAATGATTCAATTATCCAACAATCCATCTGGCTGAAGTGCCCTACCCCTACCTGTGCTTCAGGTGGTCCTGGGAAATCCCCTGATCTAAACTCTGTGCATTCCTGAGGTGTATTTCTTAAATATTAGCAAATAACTTGTCTTTATTGGTGATCATTATAGCTTTTGTTGCATCTATCTACATAGCATTTCTTCTACCATCAAATAATATGTTATTCCTAATATATAATGTAAGAACATTAAAGTTGCATACTTCCTTCTCTCCTGTTTAATTATTTGTGATATTGTCATGCTAATTTCACAATCCATTGTTATCACTCTTAAACCACAATTGTATATTTTTAGATTTTATTTTTAAAAGATTTTATGTGTATGAATGTATTGTCTGCATGTATGTAAATGCAATGTCATGCAATTCCCACGGAGGTCAGAAGAGGGCGTCAAATCCACTGGCACTGACGTTACAGAAGATCGTTAGCAGCAATGTGGGTGTTGAGAATCAAACCCAGGTCCTTTGCAAGTGCAGCCAGTGCTCTTAACCACTGAGCCATCTCTCCAGACCCAAGGGTTTACTTTTAAATTATGTGTATCTTTGTGTGTGTGTGTGTGTGTGTGTGTGTGTGTGTGTGTGTGTACACGAATGCAGACACCCATGGAGGCCAGAAGGGAGCATTGTATCTTCTAGAGCTGGAGTTATAGGTGGTTGTTGTGGGCTATCTCATATAGGGTCTGGGAAATGAGCTGGGGTCCTCTCCAGGAACAGGAAATGCTCTTAACCACTTAGCCATCTCTTCAGCCTACATAATTATGTTTTAAAGAAATCTATTTTGTATTTACTCACATACTTAACAGTTTTGGAGCTCTTTCTTTTTTTTAAAATATAGTGTTTATTATATAAAGCTCTTTATTTCTTTTGTAGATCCGAGGTCCTATAAATTAATATATTCTTTCAGGGTGAAAAATGTCCTTTTACATTTATTACTGTGTAGGTTTGATAACTGTAAATGCTCTTAACATTTGTATGTCTGAAAATATATTAATTTTGCTTTATTTATTTATTTATTTTTAAAAATTTTATTTATTCTTGTATGTGTATGAATGTACTGTCTGCATGTAGGTTTGTGCACCCATGTCATGCAATGCCGCAGAGGTCAGAAGAGGGCATCGGATTCCCCTGGAACTGGAGTTAAAGATGATTCTTAGCCACCATGTGGGTGCTGGGGATCGAACCCGGATCCTCTGCAAGAGCAGTCGGCACTCTTAACCGCTAGGCCATCTCTCCAGCCCCTAATTTTGCTTTATATTTTTAAACATCTTTGATACATACAGAAGTCTACACTTTGATTTCTGCCTTTCAGTACTTTAGAAAGGCCATTTGTGGCTCAGAGTCTTGATCTTTGCTCATCTGTGTCATCTAAGTCTTGTTCTTCCTTGACTATTTCATCTCTCTGTTTCCAGATTTTTGTCAATTTTAAACAATGTGCTTTAACGTTTTCTCTTTATATCTACACTATGTTGTTCTTAAATTTGTAGGTTTTTTTCTTCTTTTTATTTAATGTTGAAAAGAATTCAGGTACTATTTCACATATTTTCTCTGTTTTATGTCTTTTACACCTTCAATTTCTCTAATTCTATTATTTGTGATTTACTTTAAGTTCTTGAATACATAGGACCTCACTCGTAAAGTCCTTGTGAATTATCACCATCATTTCTATGCATTTTTCTGTTGACTGAATTTTCTCCCTGGCTAAAAAAAACAAACAAAACCAAAACCAAAAAAACCCAAGATGACTTTCTTTTTGGATACGATATGTGGCATTGTGAGTACTAGTTTGTGGAATCGATTTTGGAATTTCCTTTTAAAGATAGATGGACTTAATTTTGTCAGAAAGTTAAGCTCCTTGCAGATCAATTTGATCCTTTTGAGGTTTGTTTTTAGTGCAACTCTGCAGCACCTTCAATGTGGCATGGCTTGACCCTAATGGTTTGGAGATCTCTCTTGAATGGCCCTCTTGTTCAGTATAATGACTTTTCCACTGCTGGTTAGAATTTGGATACTCCCAGGCCTGTAGGAGTTTGGGGAATTATTCAGTCTGCAGCTCCTTGGTCATTTTGTCATGCATGGTTGATTATTCTTTGCTTGGCTTCATAGTGTCTTACTACACATATGCAGAACTGGATATTCTGCCAGACACTCCAGGGGCCACCTATGTAGCTCTTTTTCTATATGATTCTCTCTCTCTCTCTCTCTCTCTCTCTCTCTCTCTCTCTCTCTCTCTGTCTCTCTCTCTTTCTTTCATGATACCCTGCCTTGCATGTTGGCGATACCCCAGTATTTCCAAACTACAATATTATCTCTTCAGTTCCCAGAGACTCTGTGGTCTGTTTGGATTCTGCTTTCATCATTTAGTTTATTTCTTCTATGGATAAAGTCCTGTGTAGAACAAAGCCCATATTTGAAAAGACTTCCTTCCCTTCCTTTCCCTTCCCTTCCCTTCCCTTCCTTTTCCTTTCTTCTCTCTCCTTTCTTTCTGACAGTCTCTCATGTATACCAGGATGGCCTCAAGCTTTCTATGTAACTGAGGATGTATTGGAACTTCTGATCCTCCTTCCTCCACCTCCTAAGTGCTGGCATTGTAGGTAAGGGTCACCATGAACCAACACTGAAAAAATGCTTTGTATACATTTCCCTTTTGAAGAAAAGCAGCTTATAGTTGGAATGCAAATGTAGGACTAGTTACTATATCATGTACTAAGAATTGACATTATGAAATTATATTTTAAGGCAAAGTAGTGTAATCTTTTTCCATTACCTTTCTTAGTCCTATATAGTTTTCTCTGATGATGGAGTAACTAAAAAAGTCTTTCAGCTTAATACTAAGAAGTTAAGGATGTTCAAGAAGAGAGTTAGACATTTTTCTCTTTTATTTATTTTTTAAGGGATTCTACAATTTAATAGCACAGTTGTTTTCAGATAACATTGACGTTACTCAATTTGCCACACAATTAGGTAATTGGTGCATTTTTTTGAAGTGAGCCAAATTATTAAGCATAAACAATGAATGTAAGTAACATTCACGTAAAACCAATTTGCAAGTATCTATGTCCAAATTTTGAACAACCCAAGGTTCCCACAGTCCAGTTGGAGAAGCTTGTATGCACAAGCATGTTGATCAAATAGGAGTCCCGTCTATATTGCTGTAGTCTCATGCATCACCCCATTCTCTCCCCAGCCCTTACATTTTATGCGTTGTTCCCTAGGCTTTGGGAAAGGGGCACAAGTGGGTGAGAAGCAAAACAGTCTATTTTCTCTGGAGATGTCATTTTGGACTCTAGCCTGTTCAGGTTGATCACTTTCATGGGTTGACAGCTTATCCAGGGATACCTTTTTAATCCTACTAACAAAGAACAAGCAATTAGATGTACAGGCCTTTAAGCAGTACTAATTATTATGGCAAGCTAAGCTGTGAGCACAGGCACAGATGCTTGGATGGTATGCTAATCCACAAACTGTGGTTTCTCTATAAAGGGTGACAAGTTCTTATTGTGGCTTATAACATCTCCTAACCACTAGACGACATAAGTTTGTGGCATCTGCTGTGAGTTATTCCTCCAAGGAGAGGGCTAATAGCCAATTAGATTTGGGATATATATAGACACATGGCTGCCACTGTTGCACAGTATCTCCAGGCAGTTGAGGTGTAGCTGATACTGACAGAGGAGTCTTGCTTGTCTCAAGGAGATGAATATTTTGCTGTATTGCTTTAGTGGCCTTTGGTAATGCTCTCTGGCATTTCAGAGGCCAATTGTACATTAGCAAGTGGCACCTCAAAATATTTTTTCATGCTCACACCAGGTCTTCAACAACAGGGACTTACCACCTTTCTCCTTGTATATATCCCACTTATAAGCAAAAGGCCTTTATAATTTTGGGGCCTTGGATCCCCTAGCCAACATCTCCTAGGCAGAATAATTCATTGCTGATATCAGAGCTTTCCTGTACTAATATATTTTGCTTAATTACGCAGCTTATAAAGACTTTACTATTGAATTTGGCTCTAAATAGAGAATTATCCTTTCACAGTTCGTATGCCTATCAGTCAATTAAAAAAGGGTAGCTATACCTGTTTTATAAGAAATTACCACTATAACAGCTGGCTCTAGTTTACAGTTATGGAATGATTTCAGTACCATCATGTTTTTCTTTTTCCTATAAAGGGGAGAGGTAGGAAGGAGTATCTGGAAGGTAAACTTCGTTAGGGCCTATTATAAACAGTTAACCCAAATAGAATTCAGAGAGATGCTCAGTGTCTGTGACTCAGGCAGAGGTTCCGCTTTCTTTAATGTTCAGATGGATCAGCCTCTCTGCTGGCATTTCCCAGTCCATCCTGCTCAGCCAAAAGTTGTACATTTTCAGGCATTTAGATTGGTGTTTTTAGCTGTGGGAACATACAAATCTCCTCCCATTGTTAGTTTCAAGATCTCAAAATTGAAAATTTATCAATAGGTTTGGAACACAGAGTTTTCCATTTGTATCCCAGAAGGGATACTACACCACCTCCCACCTCCCTCTTTTTGTTTTTTAAATTTTTATGTTTTGACCTATAGATGCCTAAGTTGTATTACACATACCCATAAACAGGAGCCAAGGAGTAAGTTACTAGACTTTTAATGTTACTTTGATGTACATTCTGCCCATCAGTCAGGACTCCAAAAATGATTTGGTAGGAAACTTGGATAAGTCTTTCTTAAAAATATCAAAATTCAGGGCTGGAGAGATGGCTTATTGGTTAAGAGCACTGACTGCTCTTGCAGAGGACCCGGGTTCGATTCCCAGCACCCACATGGTAGCTAAGAACCGTCTTTAACTCCAGTTCCAGGGAATCCTATACCCTCCTCTGACCTCTGCAGCATTGCATGACACGGGTGCACCTACTTACATGCAGACAGTATACTCATACACATAAAATAAAAAATTAAAAAAAAATCAAACTATTGTTCATTTTCTCACTCACTCTGTTCTTCTCTACAGAGAGTGAACTCAGAGCAACTGAAAGAGAGATGTTTCAGGCCAGGTAGGACTATGCTGGCTTGCTCTGAAGCTACAATGTACAAAGTATGCCACATACATTTTTGATGAGCCAAATGTGTGGCATTCAAGGAAAAGTCTCTTATGGCTGTCTTGGCTAACATTGTAGTTTTATGTTCCCATGGTTTGGATGCTTTGACTCAGAAAAGGCCATGGTACCTGGCTGACAAACTAGTTGACATAAATGTGCTAACCAAATCCTGGCGGGTAGCCTGGTCTGCTGGCTGGCTGGCTTCTGAGAAGTGATACACACAGAGGCCTCACAGGCAGATCACCACTATCTCCAGCATCTCAAAGCTCTGGAATTGGAATCTGAAGCAAGGTCATTGCTTCCTATTTTCTCTGGAAATAGACCAATGAAACTGTTAAAGGCTCATTACTCTGCCCAACTCCTATCATATACAATGTAATACTGTCTGTCAAACTAGTAGCTTCTTTAGCTGGGTGGGCCTAGGAAGTTAAATCTATCTGTCTGTCTGTCTGTCTATCTATCTATCTATCTATCTATCCATCTATGTGTCATCTATCTATTATCTATCTATCCATCCATCCATCCATCCATCAATCATCTGTCTTCCATAACTAACTAACTAACTAACTAACTAACTAACCAACTACTCCTTTTTTCTCTCTAGGAGGCTGGTTCTGTGTCTCTGGCCTGTGGAAAGGCAGAGGATCATGGCAGAAGGGCGTGGTGGAGCACACACACTCACTTCATGACAGCTAGGAAGCAGTGCAGAGAATAGGGAAGGTCCAGGGATAAAACACTCATAGGCACAGGCCCTATCACTCACTTTCTCAAACTAGGCTATACTTTTCACCTGGGAAATATACAGTATTGTGGGAAAAATTCCAAGTGTATTAGGAAAAATAGAACAGAACAGAACAAAATATGGCATCAACCTATTTTTTTGTGTGTGTCTTATTGAGACAGGGTCTCCCTTTAGTCCAAGTTGGCCTGGAGCTCACTATGTAGACCAGGCTGGCCTTGAACTCATAGAGATCCACCTGCCTCTGCCTTCTGAGTGCTGGGATTAAAGGTGTGTACCACCACGCTTGGCAGGATCAAGCTATATTTACTGGTGTATTTCACAGAAATTCTGAAAGTACTATATTAGCCTGACTGTCTCCAAGTGACTTTGATCATGTTCTTCATTGGTGGTCTGAGATATTGGTACTTTTGGGACATAATGTAAAGTACAGACAAACAAGTCCACTGGTGAAATATGTGAGCTAAGAATGGTTTGCATCATTGTGTGGGAGGAAGAGGAGAAGGGGTAGGAAGATGAGGAAGAGAGGGAGGAGGGGGAAGAGAAGAAGGAAGGTTAATAACTGTATGTGCTCTGAAAAGCCTGAACATACATTGTATATAGACTTTTACAGGCAAAGTTTGAGGTCCTCTATACAGAGGGGCGATGAGAGAGAAAGAGAGAGAGAGAGAGAGAGAGAGAGAGAGAGAGAGAGAGAGAGAGCTCATTTGTACATCTTGCAAATGTGTTTACAGCTGGGGCTCAGGCCAGGCGTCACTGGGAAGAGGTCGTTCTTTAATCCCACCTCACATTTGTCTTGAAAGGAGAAGAGTTATATACAAAGACTCTTCCTTACCTATACTCTTGTTCCTCATAGGATACCTTGGGCGGTGGGGACATGAGACTTTGGGTAAGACCATTGGCTACTCTTCCTTTAGTGGAGGTGCAGTTTTGGAGGGCTAAGGGAAAAGAGGACTCAGACATTATTTGAGCTTAAACTTTAAAATACCTTATTTAGGCTGAGGTAAAATTTCCCAAGATAAGCTACATTCATCTTCTTCATACTGAAACTGATGAAATAGTTCCTGATTGGGCATTTAGTTTCCATAGTTACTACTACTCTTTTTGAGGAGAAATGTTGTCTCTTTTCCAGGTTACCATTTCCAATTCACATACTTTTAATAAAAGCAATGTTTGTAGTTCCTGCCACTCCAATGTCAATGAGAGAATTTATTTTATAATGTGTATGAACTGGCAGCTTCTCAGAAAAAAAAGCATTGTTGTCAGAATGAAGTCATCTGTTTGGAGAGCCAAGCTCCAAGATCACTCAAGAGGCGGGAACCCAGTGCCCCTGTAAGCTCAGCCCTTTGGCACACATGGCCATTGTCAAGCTCTGTTTCCAGAGCAACTGAATTTTCTCCTGAACTGATTTGGCAGTTGACAAGCTCTTCTCCCTCAGGGTGTGGGGTAAATCCTTTCAAGGATTTTATTTTAAGGCAACTTGTCCCTGATGGAAACCAAGATCATTGCCAGCCCAAGAATGTAGCACTACCCTAAAGTGGGCTCACCTAATAAATTTTTTATAGTGCATAGACCATGGTATGTGCTTGGGGGTTGGGATCTTCTTGTGTTCCCATCATCTTAGAAACATGATCCTGAAGTCCAAACAGTATTGGGCTTTTTGGGTTACTTTCAGGATAGTATTGTATTTGGACATACAATGCTGAGAAGACAGTTTTTGTGGGAAGGTTTTTGCATGTATTTGCCTGAATTGAGTTTTGGGTAAATAGCCATTTAGTATTGCAGACTCTATTTCTTGAATGTGGCATGGTAGAGTCTGGGGGAAATGAGAAAACTAGGCTTTTGCTTTATTGTTTGTTTGTTTGAGCCTGTGTGTGTACATGGACCAAAGGCCAATATCCAGCATCTGTCTTGATCATACTCCACTTAACTTATGAGACAGGCTCTCTCACTGAACCTGGAGCTCACCAGTTGGGTTAGGCTGGCTGGCCGGAAAGCCCCAGGAATTCTCCTGTCCCTATCTCTCTAGCACTGCATGTGCTTGCTGCCCTATCTTAACATGGGTGTTGGGGATCTAAATTCAGGTCTTCATGCTTCTGCGGCAAGTAGTTTCCTGACTGAGCCATAGCCTCAGCTCTTGTTTTAGTTTTTAAATCTTTAGAAAGAATTCTACAAACAAAACAATAAAAGCTTAACTTAAAAAACGGATGTCCAGGATGAATTGGTAGGTCGAAACTAACAAAAGTGGAATTTAATCTAAGTGCAAAATTCCTGTGATTAGTTAAAAAAAATCGGTTTCTTAAATGACTACCATGTGGGAAACTCTTGATCGTATAGTTGCAGAGACTCTTTTTCTATTAAGGAAAGTCAATTTGCACCACTTCTCTACTAATCCTCCCCAGAAAAACCTCTTTCTTAGGTCATGTGTAAACAGAATAATTTAAATCTCATTAAGAAAAGAAAAAGATTAAACAGAATCCTTCATTGTTGAATGGTATCCATTAATTAAGGGCAAAAGAGTAAAAGCATTCTAACTATGCAGCTGAACCAACAAAATTTGATATTTGGGCTATTAAAACCTAAACTCCAGGTCAGTCACTGAAAATAAAATTGGACACATACAGCAAGTGAAAACATAACTGAGAAAATACATGTGGATATACAGAAAAAAATGAAGACTTGGAGTCCCAAGGATGGTCTTCTCTGAGCTAAGAATGTTGGGTACACTTAGGCCCCAGGACTAGATCCATTTGTGGGGGACCAAAGAGGGAAGCATGTTCCATTGGGCTATAAGATGATGGCCATGGCTTACAGGTAGGAAGACCCATCGGAGGTGGCGTGCAGCTGGTTATGCATGCTCTCCATGAGTCATGGTGCCATTACAGTTTCGAAGCATCTTTATCGTCATTTTCTCTTTTTCTCCTCTAGTGCAGTCACTGAAGGACTGAGGGAAGAGATTGCCAGCCCCACTTAAGCAGCAAGCCTACTGATAGTCTTCTAGCTGCCTGTATTTTCATACTGTCTCTTCTAAAAGCCTGATTTTTCAAAAGGTTGCTATCTTGTAAATAACTATATTTATTTTGAGTTAAAGTTGGTGGTGCAGTACTGCCTTGTGCAGTCTGTCTTCTTCCCAGAGATAGTCCGTGCCGCTTCCTGTCATCTGGTCTCTGATTCTTCTTTCCTTAGTGGTGCATCTGAAGACCTGGGAATTGGCACTGTTTCCTGTGTGCTGGATAGCTTTAGTTGTCAACTTGACACACCTGGGTAGAGGGAGCCTCAAAAAAATTGGGGAATTGAGTCCATTGGCCTGGCCTGTGGCCATGTCTGTGGGACATTTTCTTGATTGTTGAATGATGTGAGAGGACCCAGCCCACTGTGGGGGTGCCACCCCTGGGCAGGTGGTCCTGTGTTATATAAGAAAGGCTGAGGATGGGCCAGGGAAGCAAGCCAGTAAGCAGCATTCCTCCATGGCCTGTGCTCCAGCTCCTGCTTCCAGGTTCCTGCCCTGAGGTCCCACTTTAGGTTTCCTAAGTGATGAACTGTGACTTGGGAGATGTGAGATGAATAAACCCTTTCTTCTCCAAGTTGATATTGGTCAGAATGTTTTGTCAAAGCAAATGAAAGCAAACTAGAACACCCTGGTTCTTTGGGACTGATGAAATTTTGTTGCCCTTCCTTGAGCTAACAGAGACTAGAATAGCCTTTTATGAAGCAGGTATAATTAATTGAAATGGGTTTTCATCATGGTGAGCACAACTAAAAGCTTAAAAAAAAAGGACTAAGCACCTGGAGCAAAATAAAGAAAGTGCTGAGGTTATTTTCAAAACAACTTTCTTTTCAAGGGAAGGAAGTATGGAGATTTTATTTGAGAAAGCCCTTTGTTTCTAGTTTCATAGAAGAAAGCACTTCAGGGTTGGATGCATCCCTGAGCATGCTCAGTTTAAAGTGTGTGCATTTAAAAAATTATTTGTTCTTGATATTTTTGTATTAAAAATTTTAAATATTTTTATTTATTATTTTCTGTGTATGAGTGTATTGCCTACATGTAGATAGGTATGCCTGAGTCATGCAATGCCTGTGGAGGTCAGAAGAGGGCGCTGGATTCTCCCGGAGCTGGACTTTTGTTAGCCACCATGTGGATGCTGGAAATAGAACCCGGGTCTTCTGTAAGAGCAGCCAGTGCTCTTAACTGCAGAGCCATCTCTCCAGCCCCTAAAATGTCCATTTTTTTTTTTTTTTTTTTTTTTAGCATCCTCCACTTAAGGTTCAAGATGGAAAGATGACCAACACAGTTCTGGACATGCTCAGCTCAAGGACCTGTTCAGAAGGTAAACAAGATCAAGACTGCATGGCCCATGTAATATTGCAATGAAACAAGTGTAATTCAGGCTGCTTAAAATAATGAGTTGGGGCGACTCCTTGACCTTAGTTGTTTGTAAGTTTCTCCAAAGAATCTTAACTGAAGAAGCAAGAAAAGATAGCTCTGAAGGAGCACTGATGCTAGTTATAGTGCTAGTGTCTTAGGAGGGATGCCTGCCTTCTTAAGACACTAGCACTATAACACATCCTTGTACTCAGGTGCAGGGATAGCCCTTTTCTTTTCTTTTTTTTTTTTTCTTTAAAAAAAAATTTTTTTTTTAAATTTATTTCTGTATGTGTATGGATGTACTACCTGCATGCAAGTTTGTGCACCCGTGTCGTGCAATGCCGCAGAGGTCAGAAGAGGGTGTCGGATTCCCCTGGAACTGGAGTTCTCCTGGAATTGGAGTTTCAGACGGTTTTCGGCCGCCATGTGGGCGCTGGGGATCGAACCTGGGTCCTCTGTAAGAGCGGTCGGCGCTCTTAACCACTAGGCCATTTCTCCAGCCCCAGCCCTTATCTTTTCAGAGACCAGAAATGCTGGTGGATACTGACATGGGGGGAACTAATGTATTTTGCCCCCTACTTCCTGTTCTCCTAGCTGCCCCCTTTTTCTTTCACACATCTGGCTCATCTAGAATATTCTGTATTGTATACAAGGCAGCCCTGGCTCATCAATGGGTACCCATCCTCTAGCTTTTTGGTTCAATTTATTGTTCTCAGCCATAAAATCTCATGGCTTGTGTTGATATGGATTCCCATGATGTCATCTGTGGGCCCGTGGGGGCAAATCTCCACCTGTCAGACCAGTCCTGCAAGTTCACGGTTCCCTTCCTAAGTGCTCGCTTCAGCACTCTCTCTCGCTCCCACCCCACCTAACTTTGGCCATATGTCATTCCACACAAAGTGCAAGACTGAAATTGTGTGGATTCAGTTTACTCAATCAATTACAATCCTAAAAGGTATTTATTAAGTGCCTAATTGTGCATGGTGCTACATAAAGGGGGCTGACTTAATGATGTGAAAATAATAATCCATGACATTTAAGACAGTGTCTGCTATTATACCCATTATCTCCTTTAACACGCCAACTCCAGGTGTTTATGTTTTATACATTCATCTTAGGAGATGTGGGAAACTTTGGGCAGACTCAGGACTCCTCACAGACAAATTTGAAGCATTTTGACATTTCTCTGCCTCTGATTTTGAGTGAAAACTCCCCTTGTGGAAAAGAAGGGAGGGGTGGGGACAGTGGAGGTGTCTCTTCAGTTAAAGATCATGAGAGGTGGATTAGGGGAAGGAGAACCAGTGTGGGTTCTGCGGTTGGGGTCTATGCCAGATTAGAGTCCAGTTAGACTCTTGCTAAACTCAAAAAGAGTTTCAGTCCCTAGACTCCTTTGATGAGAGGTATGATGTGACAAAAAGAACCCATGGCCAGAAGACTGTCCGAAGTCAAACCTCCTCAAAACATGTTAGCATGTTCAGAGCTCTGAGAAGCCTTTTGGAGAAGGAAACATTTTTAACATTTCTTATTCCAGAGTTTTCCAAAAGTATCATGGAGTGATCTCTGTGGACACCTGTGTAACCAGAAGTTAGGATCTCTCAAACTCACACTGAAAGGAGTGAATTTGACTGTTTTCTAACTGGGGTATGCACTAATGAAAGAAAAATCTTCTGGTGGATTGCTAAGGAGGAGATATCAAGATGTGAGAAGGAAGGAGGAGCTGCCTGGGGGAGGTAGCTGGGGCAGCCAGAGCTCTAGGCCTTGGGGGTAATTTGCCGGTATCTTCAGCTCCCATTGATTCATAGGAAGAATCTTTGGGGCAGAGTGGAACGTTTTTCTGCCTGTCATATTACACCTTCAGCTTAGAAAAAAATGATCTCCTGTTGTATTTAGGATGAGAAGACTCAAATTTGATCTCTTGATTTCTTAGCTGCCTATGCAGTCAAGAAGCAAGATATTCAAAACAAATCACTGCTTGACCCTCTCCCAACTTTTAGGAACTCGGTTTTAGTTTTGAATGATGTTCCCTAGAGGTTTGCCCTCAGACTGCTGCCAACATCCCACATGCTGTCAACACACCCAGAGCTGCTATTTCTGGAAGCTCTTGACCATGTAAAAATAATGAAAATGTTTTTGGCTTGTCAAAATATAAGAACAGGTCTTAGTGAGATTTTAATCATAAATTGATTTTTCTTGGAAAGGCCTCAATATTTGATCTGTTTTGGGGTTTGAGTTTTGAGGTTCAGTTCCAGGGCTTTGGGGTAAGTTATTCAACAAATAACTTGATGTATCTGAATGAAAGTTAGTTGCTCCTAAATTTCTGAAACAGCACTAAAGGATGTTATTTTTTGGTGAGCCTCAGAGTAAAACCCTGATAAACTTTTGAACTGAACATCCCTGTACCCAGCAATCTGGATAGCTAGGGAGAGAGGCTGCCTGTTTATATTTTCCATGGAAGGGGATAGATAACCAAGTAAAATTCTCTCTCAACAAATTCTTGTTGTAGTTGAAGTTTATTAGACATGACTAGTATGTAGACAATAATAGAGTTATTTTGAGCGAAACGTTTATACTTTGAACTAGCCATAGAAATATTTACTGACTTCTGTGATTTTAGCTTAGACTCTGTTATTCAGTATATCGATGTCATATTTTTTTCCCTTGAAGATAAAGATTGAGATAATATGCAAAATACATGAAAAATGTGATAACATTATTATTTTTTTTTTCTGAGACAGGGTCTAACTGTACTCCCCAGGCTTGCCTGGAACTTACTCTGTAGCACAGGCTGACTTAGAACTCACTATGTACTTCAGTCTGGCCTCAACCTGGTAGCAACCTCCACTGCCTCAGCCTCCCAAGCACTAAGATTACAGCTGTGAGCCAGCTTAGAAAATGTTTTTAATCTTAAAAATTATGGCATATTGTATGGATGAAACTTTGTCTGGCTTGAGCCAGGACCTGCAAGTTCTGTCCTGGAACTTCATCGAGTTATCTGATATCTCCATGGGCATTCAAGTTGCCTCTGTGAGTTATCTGTAGCTCCATGAGATTGGGATATTGTGGCATATCCTGCCTCGCCTATCTCTGCAAAGTTCCAGACCCTGATGCCCTCTTCCTTTGAGGTACTGAACAAAATGTCACACCTCTAGTTTACTGGTTGCACCAACAGGAGCTCTGCTGCCCCCAGTAGGAGCCAAGATGGCCCACACTTCCCTTCCCCTCATTCACACCCTTCTGCCACCCATTTTCTTGCCCAGAGCATGGTAGCTTTTAGTATATAAACACATTGCTGGCATGAATAAAACTGAATCTTTCTCCCAGTCTCTCTTTGAGTCTGTTTCCTTTGTCTTCAGGTGACTTCTCGCAGTTCCCTCCCCTATTCCTGCCAGAGCTCAGCCTAGGAACTCTCAACCTGCTTGCAGGGGACACCTCCAAAGATTGCAGTCTTGTAAAGCTACTATCCTGGTCCAAGGAGGGAAGAACATCCCATGGATTGCAGCCATGTGTGATTAAAGGACCAATAGATGATATATATACATTAGACAACAGCCTATTTATTCCATTGAGAAAGCTTTTTGAATGGTTGAAAAGAAATCCGGATACTTTTTTTGAAGGACACTTTTTGTTGTTATAAATATGTTTTTTTTAATTTTATTTATTTATTTATTTATTTATTTATTTATTTATTTATTTATTTAATGTTTGCATGTAGGTTTGTGCACCCATGTTGTGCAATGCCACAGAGGTCAGAAGAGGGTGTCGGATTCCCCTTGAACTGGAGTTCTCCTGGAATTGGAGTTATAGATGGTTCTCAGCCACCATGTGGGTGCTGGGGATCGAACCCGGGTCCTCTGCAAGAGCAGTGGGTGCTCTTAACCACTAGGCCATCTCTCCAGCCCCATGTTGTTATAAATATGTTTTAATTGAACTCTCTCAGTGACTTTTGTATGAAGGTTAAGACATTGGTAGACAAGGTCTTTCCTGATTGTTGTTGATGGTGGTTTAATGGTTTTAATTTGCAAATTTTATGCTATGATTTCTAAGTGAATAAATGGAAGAGATTTTGACCGTCACTGTTCTGTTTTATTAGATAATTGGAAAACCTTTATTTATGTTGGTCTGTATCCTCTGGAGCTTCAAATGAAAGAACTTACCATCATCCAGCCATACAACACCTCTGGAAGAGCTTATCCTCATCTTCAAAAGTGGAGTTTCACTTGGTGTATGTTTGGCTAACATATCATAATTCTAAAAACTTGTGCAGATGAACATTTTGAAGAGATTATTCCACCAATTTAAATGCGATTATAGAACATCTGTGAATTCAATGTTCACTTTAAGAAAAATGCTCTTGGCTTTGACTTCCTCTTCTAGTCATCCACTAAGCACTGAATCCTAGAGATACCCTCCCAAGCTGTCATTATTGATTCTTCACATGCCTTTTCTTCCTTTCATGTTTCAGGGTAATGAGTGCATATGAGTGAAATTAGAACTTCATACAGTATGGGTTTTCATGAAAAAATATAATAAAATTCTTCCAATCTTTCTGGTTTCATTCAAAGACTAATTCCTTTTGTTTTGTGCCTTCAAAACTAGAATCCCCAAACCCTTGATACCCATGACAATTGCACATTTAAAAAAGCAAACAGCTCAGATGCATTCAGAGGGTGGGTCTACTTTAGACAATGTTTTGAATGATCTGGACTATGTTGTTTCCATGTGGTGACTTCTCAGATATCAATAATCGGTGGGATTGCAATATTTATAGACTACTGGTTGCCCCCATATCATTAAAACAACAACAAACAGGTCATGCTGGAGATAACTGGAAAAATTCCTGGTTAGGTTTGGGGGTAAATAAATGTTAAGCTAAAATGCAATTCTCCTGTTTCTCTTGAAGAATGAATGAATGAATGGATGATAAACCAATCAAATCTTTTCTTGCTGGATGTAGTAGGCCATGCCCTTAATCCTGAAGCAGGAGGATTGCTGTGAGTTTGAGATCAGCCTGGGCTACATAGGAAAGCCATCTCTAAAAAAGAAAAGCTGCCCTTGATTATAGACAAGCTGTAAGTCTTATAAGGGGAATATGTTCTCAACTCCCATGTAGATACATAAAGTCATGGACACTATGAAACCCTGTTTATCTTATACTTATACCCCTATGACATTGAATTTATAGGTTAGGACACCACAGATGTTAAGACCAGATAGTAACAATAAAAATAGAACAATTATGATAATACACTACAATAAAAGTTCTGTGAATGTGGATTCTCTTGTCTTCTACATATCTTATTATAATTTCATCTTTCCTCTTAAACCTTCCCAGTATAGCTTCTCATTGGTACACCTGAGTTTCCAGAATCACTATTTTTTTTTTTTTTTTAGACAGGGTCTCCCTGTAGCTCTGGCTGTCCTGGAACTCACTCTGTAGACCAGGCTGGCCTCGAACTCACAGAGATCCGCATGCCTCTACCTCTCAAGTGCTAGGATTAAAGGCGTGCACCACCACGCCTGGCATTTATTTATTTCTGTATGTGTATCAATGTACTGTCTGTATGCAAGTCTGTGCACCCATGTCGTGCAATGCCACGGAGATCAGAAGAGGGTGTCGGATTCCCCTGGAACTGGAGTTCTCCTGGAATTGGAGTTTCAGACGGTTCTCGGCCGCCATGTGGGTGCGGGGGATCGAACCCAGGTCCTCTGTAAGAGCGGTTGGCGCTCTTAACCACTAGGCCATCTCTCCAGCCCTCCAGAATCACTGTTACTTGCACCTTGGGGGGCATTACTAGGTTAAATAAGGGTTGTTTGAGCGCAAACACTGATGCTGCACCATTCTGATTACACAGATGGCTAATAAGTGCCTGTGGGAAGGTGGTGTACACAGAGAGGCTACGCTGAGGGAGGGATGCTTTGAATCCCACATAGGATGAATAAGATAGAAAATATATCATCAGAGTGTACAGAACAATGTGCAGTTCAAAACTTATGAATTGTCTATTTCTGGAATTTTCCACTTAGTGTTTTAGAATGGTGGCTGACTATGAGTAACTGAAAGCAGAAAGTGAACCTATTTATCTGCTGACTGTTAATGTGTAGAGAACCAGCAATGTGCTTTCTTGCTGTCTCTCAAACGTTCTTACACTATTCCTTGGGCTTCATCTTAATCCAGATCCTCAGCACCTTGTGTCAAACATTCTGTAACAAATTTTTGCCTCCAGCCTCTGTATCTTCCAGTCTACCCTCAGTGCTCTTCTCTGCTGAAAAGTTTCCTAAAATGTCTTATTCATTCTGTTAACCCTTTTGCAGGGACCTGCAGTGGCTCCTCACTGTCAGCCTCACAAGACTGAGGTGCCTTGTTTCATGCAGGAACGAATGCATACTTTGTCCTGGAGTAGCTGAGTAAGGCCTGAGCTTGCATTCATGATCTCCTCCTTTTAATTTTTTAGGTTAAGTTGTTTTCACCCCTCAAACAATTTAACAATTGGGTTGGGCCTTATAATATTTTCTATTATAAGGGGCTGGAGAGATGGCTCAGCAGTTAAGAGCAATGACTGCTCTTGCAGAGGGCCCGGGTTTGATTCCCAGCACCCACATGGCGGCTAAGAACAGTCTTAGGCTGGGTATGGTGGTACACACCTTTAATCTCAGCTCTTGGGAGGCAGAGGCAGACAGATCTCTGTGAGTTCAAGGCTAGCCTGGTCTATATAGTGAGCTCCAGGCCAGCTGGGACTAGACCCTGTCTCAAAAAAAATTTCTATTCCCAAGGAAATATTTTTTTCATTATCTTTGTGTGTGTGTGTGTGTGTGTGTGTGTGTGTGCACATTCAGTGTATAAATAGGAGTTCATGGGGCTGGAGAGATGGCCTAGCGGTTAAGAGCACCAATTGCTCTTGCAGAGGACCTGGGTTCGATTCCCAGCACCACATGTCTTTGACTCCAGTTCCAGGGGAATCCGACGCCCTCTTCTGACCTCCTCGGCATTGCACGACCCCGACATGGGTGCACAGACCTGCATGCAGACAGTACATTCATACACATAAAAGGTAAATAAATAAAAAGGAGTTCATGTGTATTGCAGCACGCATGTGCAGGTCAGAGGATAGCCTTGGGTATCATTCCTTGCCTTTCACCTTGTTTGAGACAGACTCATTCTTTTTCTTTCTTTTTTTCTATATATCTCAGACTCCGCTGGTCTAGGAACTTGTATTAGTCAAGTCAAGGTTCTCTAAAGAATCAGTAATCTATGTATCTATGTATCTATCTATGTATCTGTCTATCTATCATCTTTCTTTTTTTTATTGATGCTTTGTGTATTTCATACATCATTTTCCAATTCAGTTCAGGCATATTTCCCTTTCCCTTCCCCCCACCCCACCCCACCCCATCCCAGATCATGCATTCTGCCATAACTGTCCTTCATCTTTCTCTCAGTTTGTTTTTCATTTTTTTAGCAATAAGTGATAATTTATGAGTACAAGCATCCTTCATGTAAAACCAATTTGCAAGCAGTTGTGCCCAAACCCACACAGCCCATGGGTCCCACCATCCAGCAGGGGGGGCTTGTATGTTCAATCAAGTTGATCAAATGAGTGTCCAGACTATATTGCTGTAGTTTCACCATTCACCCCAATCGCAGCCCTTACATTCTACCACGCCCCCTCTTCCGCAGATTGTTCCCTAGGCTTAGAAAAGGGGCACAGGTGGATGAGAAGTAAAACTGTCCTCTCTCTCTGGAGCTGTTGACTTGGATTCTGGTCAATTCTGGCTGTTTCCTTTCATGGGCTGACAGTTTGTTCAGGAGTAACCTTTCGATCCTACTAATGAAGCACAAGCAATTAGATATATAGGTATTTAAGCAGCACTAATAGTTATGGTAGGTTACTTTGGCATAGACACAT
>VZQC01013903.1:3141572-3171732 GCA_009823505.1 Rhizomys pruinosus | reverse complement strand
GTGATTAATGTTAACATCATACTTTGGGGATAAGAACTGGAAAGGTGGTGGTTTAATAGTGATGTGTTTTGTGTGTCAAGTTGACAAGGGGTCAATTGTGCTGGATAGCTTTAGTGTCAACTTGACACACCTGGGTTGAGGGAGCCTCAATTGGGGAATTGGCTCCATTGGATTGGCCTGTGGCCACATCTGTGGAATATTGTCTTGATGGTCAAGCAGTGTGGGAGGGCCCAGCCCACAAGAGTGGTGCCACACTGGGCAGGTTATTGTGTACTGTATAAGAAGGCAGGCTGGGCATGAGCCAGGGGAGCAAGCCAGTGAACAGCATTCCTCCATGGCCTGTGCTTCAGCTCATGCCTCCAGGTTCCTGCCCTGAGTTTCTGCCTTAGGCTCCCTAAGTGATGAACTGTGACCCAGGAGATCTCCTACCTCCAGGTTCCTGCCCTGAGTTCCTGTCTTGGGCTCCCTAAGTGATGAACTGTGACCCAGGAGATGTGAGATGAATAAACCCTTTCCTCCCCAAGTTGGTGTTGGTCAGAGTGTTTTGTTGCAGCAATGGAAGACAAACTAGAACAATAATCAATGACCTTTAATTTCTATTTCTATCTTGAGCTCCTTGTTCAATGTCACCTGGATGCCTAACAGGCATTTCCAATGTGCTATGACTCTGATTTCTTCTAGGAGCCCTGTTCACACTTAAGCCCTCTGTGTCTTAGTAGCATGCCAACATACCAGTGGGTTAAGGGGGAAGATTTGTCTAAGCCATGCTCATTTATGGAGAACCTGCTATGTGCTGGGTAGTGTGGTCATTACTGAGCAATGAAGAAAAAAATAGACTGCCCTCTTCATTTCAGGTTTATGTGGTGACAGCCCTATTTATTCAGAATCTGCCTTGGAGGGCAAGGTTGATTTACCCAGGCAGGACTAAGGGCCTGTGAAATATTATTTTCCACTTTGAAGATCAAAGGAGTTACATCAAGTTGCTTCTGGAGATTTGTTTTGAGAAATTAGGTTTTATGGAATGTTTCCCCTCAATTAATGGAGCTAGAGGGATTAGAATTTGAAATGAGATAAACTTTTAATTATGCCAAATTCCTACTAGAATATTATATAATTTGACTTGGTGGGCAGATTTAAGAAAATGGTCCTTTAGGATATACATACTTTTATTTTATTTTTTAATAATACATTTATTGATGTTTTATATATTTCAGACATCCTTTTTCTGCTCAATTTAGACACATTCCCCTTTCTCTTCCCCCACCCCACCCCACCCCAGATCATGCATTCTGCCATACATATCCTTCATCTTTCTCTCAGTCTTTTAAAAGTTTTTCTCTGTAAAAGTCCATTGTTTTGGGCAGAATTTAACTATGTCAGTCCAGTCTTTGACCCAGTCCCTATGTTGTTGTGGTTCCCTCCCCATTGTATTGCTTCAAAATATGACTATATAGACATCATACATGTACCAGAGTTATGTCCTCCAAGAATAAACTGTATGTTAGTTAACTCTGCTACATGTTTAGGAGTTCACATTTTTCCCTTTGATTTTATATTACTATAGAATATGGATATATACTTTTTACCCATATACATTAATTACCATGTCTAAAAGTAAGGATATACATAATTTTAAATTTACTGGTATCTTGAAGAGCTTATTTCTCTGCTTCTGGGATACTAGAGATGTATTTGATTGCCATGTTTTGAAAGGGTCAGGACTTTTCAGGATTTTAAAGGAACCTCTTTCTGTCATAACATCTGTAGGTCAGATATGCTTTATTGGGCATAATTATTTTACAGGCTACAGAGATGCTTCAGAAAATAAGATCACTTAACATAAAGTGGGAGGACCTGAGTTCCGTGCCCAGATGCCAACAAGTAGTCCACTGACCTCCACATGGTAGCTGTGGCATTTCTATACACACTATGAATAAATAAATGTAAAATTGTCTTGAAATAGTTTATGCTGAAGATGGCAGAATGAAGTGTGCCTTGGGCAGCTAGCCTTGGAGCCCAGCATGCACCAGGTCCCACGAGGCTGTGTGTGCTGGACTGTGTGAGTACCCTTATCACACAGGATGACTATTTTCTTTATCTCGGGCACTTTTATATTGATCTCAAAATTCTGAACTCAGGACTTGGCAAGTAAGAAAGAAAATAACCAGGAAGCCAAGATGGTGGCAGTGCGGTTGTAGGCACTGGAGTAACACGGTGGTGGCAGTTCTTGGTGCAAGGACTTAAAAAAAGTTGACTCCAGTAAGAAAATATTTCATCACTTGTTCCCTGTGACTATGGAGGAAAATGTGAAAGCAGCAGACGCCAAAAAGCCAACTAGATCTGTGACCATGAAAAAGAAAACACTTATTTCATTTGTTTCCTGAGCAAGAGCAAAAAAGTAGTTTTCTCCAATATTGATATCCTTTCTAGTGGGAAATTCAGGCCACCAAATAACTGTTGTCTTTGTTTGCTGCACAGAAGCCCAAATGCCCTTTCTTAAACACAAGTATAATCACATGTAGACAAATGTAGACAGAGTGATGGAGACAGGAAAACAGCAGGTGCCAGCATAACCGAAATCATGACCCGGCCCATGAACATGGGGCTGTGGTGGCCTCACGTGAACACGGAGCTGGCTCCCCAACCTTGAGCCATGGCTCCACATTCCTCTGGTGCTGGGCTGGTGGTGGAGCAAATTGGAGGACGGTGGGCTTCCTGTGTTGGGCGGCAGTTTCAGTCTTGTCTGAATGGCCGCATTCTCTACAACTCCCTCCCCTGAGGACCCAGGTTGTACATGGCAGTGGATTTGCCTCCGTGTTGTGGCAACAGACAACGAACGTTGCCTTATGCTGAGGACAGGGGAAGTTTCTTTCATTTGCAGTTTCCAGCGTTTGGAGGACTGATTCTCAGAATGGACTTTCCACCTCCCTTCATGGCCAGCTATGGTCTTGGCTTCACTTGTGTTCCTGGCACCCAGGCCTTGACGTTGAGCTCTCTCCCTCCCAGGCACCAAGAGGCTTTCCATCAGTTTTCTATTACTCTTCTACGGCCCCAGTGTGCCTTCACCTCTGCCCTACAGAAAACGAAAATAACTTAATTGAACTCCTAGAGATAAAAATCACAGTCTTGCAATGTGGTGGTGTACACCTTTAATCTCAGCACTCAGGAGGCAGAGGCAGGAAGATCTCTGTGAGTTTAAGGCCTGCCTGGTCTATATTTCGAGCTCCAGGCCAGCAGGGACTAAAGGGAGACCCTCTCTCAAAAAGACAAAAAACCTCACAGTCTTGGAAGTTAAAATTAAAAAAGAACTGATGTAAAAAATGTATGCTGAAATATGCTTTTTATATGTTTTATTATTTTATTTTCATTAATTTAATTTAGTGTGTGTGTGTGTGTGTGTGTGTGTGTGTAAGTGCCACATGCCTAAGCCCATATGTAAAGGTCATAGGACAATTTGGGGCAGTCAGTTCTTTCCTTCTGCCATGTGGTTCCTGGAAATGAGCTCAGGATCATCAGGCTTGGCAGTGGATACCTTTACCCACCAAGCCATCTCACCGGCTCACAGGTTTTATTTAAAAGGAATCCAGGAAAAGCATGCAATTAGACAAGGAAGGAGAACATTTGTCAGTCATTCACAGAATCCAGAATAAGGAAAATTGAGTTTCAGGCAGATAAAAATCATGATTATGAGAAGGTTATGGGTTTATATAAATGACTAAGTTTCCTAAATTCTCTTCTTGATCAAAAACTTTGGGGAACTCAGTATATTGCCTGCTCATAGAAAAGTTAAGAATGGAAAATTGTGCTCCGTTAGAGAAAGAAGCTGATATTTCTGGAGAAACAACAGAAGTTATAAACCTGTATTATGTTAAAGTAGTTCTAGGCCTAACCATTTTGCATAAACATGAAAAAAATGAAGGGCTGGAAAGATGGCTCAGTTGGTCAGTACCTACTGTGCAAGCAGAAGGGTCTGAGTTTGGGTTCCCAACATCCATGTAAAAGTTTAGTGTTGTGGTCCATACCTGTAATCCCAGCACTGTGGAATGGGGACCGAAGGCAGGCAAGAGGATTTCTGGGGCTTTCTGGCAAGCCAGTCTAGCCAATTGGAAAGCTCCAGTCTCAGTGAGAGATCCTGCCTCAAAGATAAGGTGGAGAGTAATTGTGGAAAAACACCCAATGTTGACCTAATCCTCCACACTGAGGCACACACAGATGTGCATGTGCACTGACAACACACACAGACATACACTGACAACTCACACACACATCAGGAAAAAATCAAACAAAACTAAACTCTTTCTTCTTTGGGGAAGGCATTGGCATTAGCCCTTCTCTTAGGCATTCCATATTTTATACAACATTTCCCTGACATTTGACCAAAAAAAAAATCTCTCTCAAGACCCAGGTAGAGTTTTTGTGGAAAAGACTCAAGTTTTAAAATTAGACCCTGGGAGGTGTCTGGCCTCTGAAAGTAGAAGCAGATTTGATAGCATTCCTTTAATTAAAACCACCTGATGCAGAGAACCCTTCTAAGTTGCTCTAAATAACTTATTTTCCAACTCTAGTTCCAGTCTGTCTTCAAATAAGGCATGTTATCGTTTCTTCAGAAGACTGATAACCCAAGCATTGTGAATAATGGAAAAATGACAAAGTTTGCTATACATAATCAGTTGGCAAAGGAAGGAGAAATAACAGCTGCTTAACTGTTGTAACATAGCATATATTTTTAAACTGAGCTTGTAAGTCAGCCTGACTGCCAAGTAACAGATTTTCCCACCAATCTCAGGATGGCCCAGGTCCATACAGATAGGAGTTTGATGAGGGCTTTCCTCTCTCTTTGACTTTGGGAGGCTATTGGGCAGAGGAAAGTGTACTGTTGGAGCCAAGGTTGCCTGGGTCTTAGAATCTCCAGTGAAGATGCCAACTGGAACCAGACAGTGACGTTATTGTAGACACATTTTTGTTTGGTCAGGTGGTCAGCATGGACTTCCAAGAATGAATGTAAGCACTGATTTACAGGACAAAAACCAGTCTCCTTTAGAAAAGTTGGGAAGTCAAATGAAATAGAAATAAACATTCAATGCAATTATAAAACTTGATCTTTATAGAACTTTATATTTTCTATTATGTATTTTGCAAAATAAGGATTTGTTTCTGTGAAACAGGCTGATTCAGGTGACTGAGCCTGGGATTTACTCCATATTGGCTTCATGAAAGTTATTGGGAATTAACTATGAGCAATATGTGCTTTTATGTCTAAAAGCAACTCCATAAAATCTTATTTGGGGTTCTGTATTAGAATGAGTTATTGTATTCATCAATTTAAAAAATATATAAAATTGAAAAATATAGAAAATACAAGAAAATACATATAGTATTAACAACTGGATTTATTTTTATTTAAAAATATTGTAAGATTTATTTTATTGGTTCATTTACTTGTGTGTGTGTGTGTGTGTGTGTGTGTGTGTGTGTATGTCTGCACAGGTGCATGTGAGTGCTCACAAAGTCTATAAGAGGGCCTCTGGATGCACTGGAGCTGGAGTTCAGGTGATCATGAACTGCCTGATGTGGGTGCTGTGAAACAGAGTCTCGGCCTCTGGAAGAGCAGGAAGTATATTAACTACATTTTCTTTATTTTAGAATCAAAATAGTAGTAATTATAATTAATTGTCTGTATCATTTTCCTTCCTTTTTGAAACTGTCTGCATTTTTCCTATACATCTGCAATGGTGAATATTGTCAACTTGAGACAGTCCAGAATCAGCCAGCAGTTGAGCTGCTGCGGGATTTTCTTGATTGATGGATGTGAGAACATCCATTTTAATTGCGGGGAACCATTCCCTGGGCAGGGGATCCTGGACTGAATAGAACAGAGAGGGCAAACTGAACACCATCAAGCATGAATTCATTGCTGATTAACTACTGTGAATACATTGTTACCATCTGCTTTAAGCTTCTCTTGCCTTGAGCTCCCCATGATGGTGGACTGGCTATGCCTTGAACTGCACACCAAAATAAACCCTTTCTGCTTTACTTAAGTTGTTTTTGTCAGGGTGTTTTAGCATTGCAACAGGGAAAGAAACTAAGACACCATCTTTTGTATATTTGTGTATCATTAACTCATGCAGCGATTCCTCCTTATTTGTGGGTTCCTTTTCTGTGGTTTCATTTCACGGCTAGCTTCAGTCCTAAAAGTAGTAAGTGTAAAATTCCAGAAATAATTCAGAATCCTAAAATTGTGTACCATTCTGAGTAGCAAGATGAAAACTTACACCAGCCTGGTCCATCCTGCCCAGGACCTGAATCAAGCCCTTTTCTGGCATATCCACACTGCATGCATTACCCACCTGCTCATTGATTAGTAGCCATTTGGATTATCTGGTCAATTCTTGCTACACTGCAGTGCTTGAATTCAAGCAGCCCTTGTTTTCCTTGTTAATGGATTCAAAGTACAAGAGCAGTGGATATACTAAAGAAAAAACATATAATACTTTGAGTAGCATATGAGCACTTACTATTGCAATGTTTATATAGGGGAAAAATTAATGTACACATAAAATTTCAGACATTCACTGGATCTTGAAATGTGTAAGGAAGGCTACTGTATATAGTAATGCTTTTTACAAAAATGTATTAAACAGAAGTTAAAAATTATATCTTATTTATTTTGGGTGCATATATGTGTAAAAGTGTGGTTAAATGTGTGTGTGTGTGTGTGTGTGTGTGTGCATGTGGAGGTCACCTTCCTATATACCAACAACAAAAATACCAGAAAAGAAAGCAAGGAGATAATCACATTCATGACAGCCTCAAAAACATAAAATATCTTGGAATAAATCTAACCAAAAAAGTATAGTAAAAACATTAAAACATAGAGGAGCAAATTGAAGAAGATACCAAAAGATAAAAAGAACTCCCATGCTCATGAATAGTATTAATATTGTGAAAATGGAAATCCTATCAAAAGCAATTTACAAAATCAATGTAATATCCATTAAAAATCCAACATAACTCCTCACAGAAATTGAAAAAAATCTCAGATTTCTTATGGAAACACAAAAATCCCAGGATAGTCAAAATAATCCTGAACAATAAAAGAACTGCTGAAAGTATTACCATCCGTGATCTCAAATTATACTGCAGAGCTATAGTAATAAAAACAGCATGACTCTGGCACAAAACAGACACATTGGTCACTGGAATAGAATTAAAGACAGAGATTTAAGTCCACACATTTACAGTTACCTGATTTTGACAAAGAGACCAAAAATACACACTTGAAAAAAAGCATGTTCAACGAATGGTGCTGGTCAAACTGGACAGCTGCATGTAGAAGAATGAAACTAGACCTGTCTCTCACCATATACAAAACTAAACTCAAAAGGGATTCAGGACCTCAACATAAGGAAGGATACACTAAATGTTATAGAGAAGAATGTAAAGAATGTGCTATAACTTATAGGTACCGGAAAGGACTTTCTGAACAGGACTCCTATGGCACAAGCATTAGGTATAACAATTGACAAATGACATCCATATGAAAGTAAAAAATCTTCTGTGCAGCAAAGGACACCATCATTTGAGAGAAGAGACAATCTACAGCTATATCTCTGCCTGAGGATTAGTATCTAGGATATACAAAAGGACTGGAAACTAAACACGAACACAACAGCAACAACAACAACCCCTTCAAACCAAAGCAAAACCAGAACAACCCAATAATTAAAAACGGAACGAGGAGTTCTCAAAAAGATGAAATACAAATGACTAAGAAATATTTAAGAAAATGTTCAGTATATTTAGTCATCAGGGAAATGTGAATTAAGAATACTTTGAGATTTCACGTAACCACACTCAGAATGGGTAAGATACAAAACGCAAACATGGACCACTTTTGGTAAGCGTATGGGGAAAGGGTTACCTTTACCTATTGTTGGCGGATGTCAAAACTGGTGCAGCCACGATGGAAATCAGTGCAGAGATTCATCAAAAAGGCAGAAATCAATCTACCATATGACCCAGCCACACCACTCTTAGGCATAGACTCCCCAAATTCTACATCCTACCACAGATATTCATCCATGTTCATTGCTGTCCTTTTCACAATAGCCAGAAAATGGAAACAACCTAGATGGCCATCAACTGAGGAATGGAAAATGAAAATATGGTACACTTAAGAAATGGAGTATTATATAGCTGTTAAAATATGAAATTACAAAATTCTTAGGTAAATGGATGAAAGTACAAACAATCATCTTGAGTGAGGTAACCCAGATCCACAAAGACAAACATCACATATTCTCTCTCATAGCTGGATGCTAGCTTTGTAATCTTAGGTATGCATGTTTCAATTGGAAAGTTCAGAGAGGTCAGAGAAAAAATAAATGGCCAAGAGAGGGGGCTTCCTGGGAGGAGTTATAGAATGCAGTGATGTAAAGGGGAAAGGAGAATAATAGAGTAAGAAGGACTAATTGCTGAGGGCAGGGCAGAGGAGGGAGTACAGGGCAGGACAACTAACACTAAAGACCTTGGAAAAAGCCATGTGTAAATACGCCACTACAGAAGCTTCTTAAAGTATTTTCATATGTATTATAAAAGGAGATTAATAGGGAGACATTGCCCCTATTGGACACCATAGGCTTGCTGAGTAAAAGCCCAGTGTCAGGAATGGACTTTGTCCTTTGAAGCTGTTGACCAGGTGTCTCATAAACCACTCTGGCCATTGTCCCAGCTCCTGGTTCCCCACCAGAACTTGACAGTAAGACCCTATCACTGATGACACTACATGCATGAACTGTAGAACAAACAAGGAGAGATCAAGTGGGTGCAGACTTCAGAGCTCATCTCTATAGGGTGGCTTTCATAGTGCTGAAAGGTGCTGTGCATGGTACCAAAAAATATTAATCATTAACTTTACCTAGCTGTGACTTCTGTGTGGTTCAACAAGTAGTCTGGGAAGATATGACTTCTGGTACTATAATAATCAGTCATTTTCTAATTGGATCTAAGGTCCACTTCATAAGACAGAGCCCATACCTGACATTGATATCAGGCCTAGGAACCTGTAGCTAGACAGGCCACAGGTCATAGGAGAGAGCCTAGTACTATTATTCTGCTAAACAGCATTAAAGCAACTCCTAATGATTTATTTTTATGGAATATGTAGTGATTTGATTTCATTGCTAATAAGTAAAAAAACACATTTTCCCCTACAAATCAGTTTTAAACAAAATTTCCCTCTCTTTGAACAAAAAAGAATTATTATTCTGAGTAAAGTAAATGAAAAAATAAAAATTCAGTTCCTTCTACATAGAATAATGAGTGGTGAGTTTACAGTGTAGTTTAACATGTATTTTGCAAATCACAGAGTTTCAGCAACTACTATAAATAGATATGGGCAGTGTGCACTGTCCTCCTCAGGGTCAGGGATTGCCACTTTCCCTTTATCCTCTTGTGTGTTCTGGAGATGACTTAATGCTATTCCCATAGGTTAAAGCATCTCCCAGCTCTCACCAGAGAAGCTTCCTTATGCAGCAGACGGTGATTAGCACAGCAGCCCACAACTGGCCAATATGCCTAGAATAAGAGACTGCAGAGTGATTGTCCCAGAATTGGAAACCTCTATCAAACTTCTGCCTCCAGAGGGTCAGGAACCATTGTGGAAGAGGTGGAAGAAAGAGGAGGTGGATGGTCACAGGAGAGTTTTTCAGACAGCTGGGCAGCTTCTTATGCAATCTTACAGAATAGTGACAGCATGCACAAGTGCCACACAAGCTCCAGCCTGACAAAATCTCAGCATAGACATGGGAAATCAGGGAAGCAACCCAAACCTACTGGAGGAACTATTGAAAACTGTTGGGTGCAAGGAAGGGGAGAATAAGCCTCTTTTAAGGGTGTCTCAGTGGAGTGCATGAATCGGGAGGGACATAGTGACGGGGCGCAGATGAGGGAGGAGAGCCAAATACAATCAAAACATATCGTATGAAGTTTGCAAAAAGTTTAATAAAAATTTAAAAATGTATTTAACAGAAGTTTTAAATTAAGTTTTATTTATTTTGGGTGCATATATGTGCACATGTGTGCTTATCTGTACTTGTGTGTGTATGTGTGTGTGTGGTGTGTGTGTGTGTGCATGTGTGTGTGTGAGCATGTGCCAGTCAGAGGATTACATTCAGGAGTTGATTATCTCCTTCCACCAAGTGAGTCCTAGGTCACCGGGCCTAGTTACAGGTGCCAGCATTGCTTTTCATTAAGTTTTATGTATTTACATTAGTGAATAGTTCTAAATATTATTTATTTATTTTACATGTACAATTCTTTTACATGTATGCAGGCTTGGCCTGCATGTAACTGCACTCATGTCCTGCAATGTCCAATGGTAGCCAGTGCCCTTAATTGCTAGGCCACCTCTCCACCCTCTAAATCTTTTTATTTTAACAGGGAAAAATGTATTTAGTAGTTAATAAAATACAAAGTAAAGTACCAAAGTTACAAAACATAAATATCTTTGGTTCAGTGAGCACACCCCTAGTTTCATGTTCCAAATGGCTACAGAAATACGTGAAGTCAGATTGTCTTCCTCACACCAGATGCCATCCCCAAACCACCACACTCCCTACTCTTCAGTCATATTGTTGGCAACTTACAGGGTAAGAATAGGAGGAACAGGTTGGTCTGAAGAAAAAAAGGAGACCACACATGCAGAACAAGTGAGTGGGAGGGAGGAGCTGCTGGGTCACTGCTGCACCCTGTGCATGCTACATGGTCACTGCTGCACCCTGTGCATGCTACATGGTCACTGCTGCACCCTGTGCATGCTACATGGTCACTGCTGCACCCTGTGCATGGTACATGGTCACTGCTGCACTCTGTGCATGGTACATGGTCACTGCTGCACCCTGTGCATGGTACATGGTCACTGCTGCACCCTGTGCATGGTACATGGGCACTGCTGCACCCTGTGGATGCTACATGGCCACTTCTGCACCCTGTGCATGCTACTTGAGGCTAGTCCCTTTGTACAGTCACACATAAATACAATCGAGTGACCCTGAGTATTCCCAGAGAAGACAAACGGAAGATGGAAGCAGAGGCTAGAAGGGATGGCAGCAAGAGGCAGGCGACGGAAACCAGGAACAACTAGCTAGTCCTAGCCTGGATTTAGAGGGGGAGAAAAACGCGACCTAGAGTAATAAAACATCTTGCCAAGTCAGTTTACGGCAGTATTAGAATTCCATGCTTTTGTTTTAACAGGAACAAGACCAGAAAGATAGGCAAGAAATTTCCAGACCTGATAAGGCAGGGGACACACCCAGGGCTCTCATTCCAGTTCTACCATCTCTACTAAAATGCTTATGAGACTGTATAGCCTGCCTGGGTGCCACCTGAATGCTCAAGAGTCACAGGTTCTCAGAGTTTCAGACTTCTTGTGACTCTGGGACAGAAGGAACCAAAGAAACAGGAAGTAAGGCCACCTGTTCAAGACAGAGGCTGAGGCTAGCCAGGACTGGTAGCACATGCCTATAATCCCAGCACTCCGGAAGATTATGAATTCAAGGCCAGCTTCAGCTACATATGGAGTTTGAGGGCAGCCAGGGCTACTGAGTCTTTGTCTCAAACTGTGAAAAAGTAAAAAAAACAACCCTGAATTCATGAAGACACGCAATGAACGCTGGTTCCGTGACACTGGCTCTGTTCAAGATCCTTACTGAAGACACTGAGACAGGGTCTACATCCTTCAGTCCTACTGTGCTAGGACGGTGGGTGTATCACACTGTACCCACGGCAAACTCAACAGAGGAAACTCAGTGCAGATTTAAATAATAAAGTTAAATAATAAACTGGTCTGAAGACTGGAGAGAAAGGCACAGAAAGCCCTTCTTACGCAGCTGCTTTCTTTCCTTCCTTTCTCCCCCCAGTGTTAGAACAGTGCACCAGATCCCGGAGTAATGGAGACACAGTTCCTGAAATTGTCAAACATCTCAAAGCATGCATCTGAGGTGGCCCAAGGCCCTTCCTCCATTCTTCCTTCCTTTTCCAGTGCTCACTTATTTGATGGGCAGGCTGTGGTAGACTGGAACAGTGATATCTGAGTGCACTTCTCCAAGGCGTCTTCACCTGGAAGCTTAGGCAGCCCCTGATCCAGAGGGCGCTCGTCCACCAAGCTGTTCATGGGCATGGGGGGCAGTGGAGGGTCTTCTTCATCTATACTCAGTCCATAAACCAGGGAGCTACCTGCCCTGTCTAATTCTTTGTCCACCTGTTCCCTGGAGCCCCTCCTACCTCAGACTGCCCTGAAGGGATCTTCATGGAGTCAAAGTATGCTGACAGGGCTTCCTGGAGCACAGGTAGAAGTTTCTTTCGAGAGACCTGGGTGTTGCCTTGAAGATATGCTTGGAGGTTAGGGTGGACACTTGGGACGGGAGTCAGCTTCAGGGGTGGGGATGTGGACCATTCCAGGGCTCCACAGACTGTCATTCAAAGTGGCACATGGGGACAGAAGATAGCCAATTGCTGTCCTGGCTCATTGTGAGAGTTGAAAAAGAAAGTCAGGGTGACTGGGGCATCGTAGCTGTGAGTGTGGCAGGAAGTGCGGAGATCTGTGAGGAGGTCGGAGCGCTGCAGAGCGGCCTCCAGATCCATGTTCACCGAACTGAGAGCCGCCGTGGGCCCTTGTCTGCAGATGGTCTTCCAGTCCTTTCTTAGCATGTGCTCAGTGGTCAGTCCTGATTACATCAAACTTTGCCTTTTGTAGAGAATCAAAGATGTCATTTCTCTCAGGATGCTCTGGGAAGAGGGCCTCCCATTTCTCCACATATTTGCTGTCCTTTGGGGTTGCCTTTCCAATTTTGGGGTCCATGTTGACACAGTCCAGGATGATGGTTCCAAGCAGAAGGGCAGCAGTTTGCCTGTCCAAGATCTCTGCTGCCCCTTGGAGGATTCTCTCTGTGACCAGGGTAGCACAGGACTCTACCAGCTCAACTGAAACATGCCAAGGAGGGCAGGACTTCTGCTCAGTCTGTCGATGGTCCAGCACCTCTGCTACTGCCTCCTCCAGAGCTGCGGCACTTTTGGGTAAGACATGATGGTCAACAAGAATGAGGATGAGCTGTCCAGCCTGGTGTAATGCGTGGAGGTCAATCTCATCCCCCCCCCCCCAAATCAATACTGTCTCTGGAAACTGAATCTTTTTTGAAGGAAGATGTTGTCACCTCGTAGAGGAAGCTCAAGACATTTTATATTTAAAACCGGTATGAAGATTTCTTCTGCTTCAGTTGTTTTTGTTAGGTAAAAAGCCAGGGCAAGAGCAGATACCATGGAGTCTAAGTCACAGGCTTCATTTCCCAGTACAACATGTAGAGGCCGGGACTCTGGCAAGTGCAGCTTCCCTGTGGCTGCCACTGTCCTCGCCATCCCTCAAAGACATAAGAAGACACAGCCCTTCAACCCTCCCACACCGACTGAAGACCCATGTCCTTCCAAGAATCCCCCAAACCCCCAGTGCCAGATGGGGACTGCCTAGACATCCGAGCAGCCACTGGGGCTCCAGCCCCCCCAGAGTACCGACCACCATTGCTGGACCACCCAGCACAGGAGGATCAAGACAGGACTCGGTGCTCACTGGACCTCACCTGGCGACCCTGGGAAGGGAAAACCCCAGTGAGGAGCACAAGCGCAGAACCGATGGTTGTTTGGGATTGCCAAGGAGGAGCCTTCAAACATGACATCTTTCAGCCTGCAGAGCGGTTCGACATCCTGCAGGTAGTGCTCCACGGTAGCGCCCAAGGTGTGCTGCCCCTGGAAGAGGAGAGGTTTCCGGTCGGAATGCACCCTGCCCGGGACTCGGGGGCTGGAGACCAGCGTCAGGGGGCGGGACTCGAACCCGCCACACAAGGGTTCGGCCTCCCCCTCTAAATCTTTTTATAATTGCTTTTCATGCACATTGATTTTGAGAGTTAGCTATTTTAGTCATGTTTTCTTCCAAGCTACTATCTAGTAACACACACACACACACACACACACACACACACACACACACACTCGCACCACATAGAGCATCATTTCTTCAGTGAAAAAATTAAGCATGATTCTAATATTTTTGCTATTCTAACAATGTTGTACTGACCATCCTTGAACATCTCTGTTTTGACACCTATAGAACTTGAACAGTTCTTTGAATTTTAGGTTATTGGGAAGTGTTTCATCAGTACTACCAAATACTGCCAAATTGCTCACCAATGTGTTTGTATTGGTCCTATAGTCACGTTCCAGTTTGTATCCATGCTCTCCTCTATAATAGGTGTTTTATTTTTATTTATTTATTTATTTTATAATGGGTGTTTTAAACATCTTTTTCTAAAACTGTATCTCATTAACTTACACTTCTTTGTTGTTAGTAGGACTGAAAACTTTTAGGTATGTTGGTGTTCTCTTGTGTGTTTCCTGTTCATATCTGTTGCCTGATTTTTCTTACTGATTTGTATAATTTTATTTATTTTTCTATTGCATGAGTTTAGTGTATGTGTTAGCACAGATAGATGCATGCTGTGCCCCACGTGTGGAGATCCAAGGATAACTTCCAAGACCTGTTCTCTCCACCATGGCTTCCAGGAACTGAATTTAGGTCCTCAGGCAAACCTCTTCACTCTCAGAGCCATTTTGCTAGTCCTCAAATTGTATTTATTTAAAAAGGGTATTCTGAGTTGGGCATGGTGAACCTTTAATCCCAGCACTCAGAAGGCAGAGGCAAACAGATATCTAAACCCTGTCTCAAAAAAACCCAAAAACTGCTGTGCCAGTTGTTGTGGTTATTAGGCTTCTTTAAGGGAGTGACCTCTTTATAGGCTGAATGGATCCCACTGGCTGAACTTGAATTGAGGGACATCTGGATGCAAATGCTTGACTGGATAGGACTTAATGGATATGACAGAATGCATGAAATCCAGTGGGGGACCATGTGGGGGCACAGATGGGTGAGGTCTAAATTTAATTAAGATCTATTATTTGAAGTGCACCAGAACTCAATAAAAACATTTAAACACCTTTAATCTCAGAACTCCGGAAGCAGAGGCAAGTGAATCTCTGTGAGTTCAAGGCCAGCCTGGTCTATAGAGCGAACTCCAGGCCAACTGGGACTAAAGGGAGACCTTGTCTCAATAAAACAAAAAACAAAAAACAAAACAAAAACATACCTACAAACTAAAAGTAAAATATGTTCTGGATATTATTTCTTTTTCACTTATATGCATGACAAATAGCTTCTTTCAATATGTAATTTGTATTTTATCTTATTTTTATGGTGTTATATAATTAAAATTTCAATATAATAAAATTTATTATAGTTAAAAAAGCAAATTAATCTTTTCTGTCATGATTTATGTTCCTTGTATCCCCTTTAAGAAATAATTTGCTTCATTATCATCACAAAAAACTTCTGTCCTTCATGACTCATATTAAACTCCACTCACTCAAGGCTCAGGAACCATTGGTGATGAATGGGTAAGAAGATTGTAAGAGCCAGGGGACGGAGGTACATGACCATAATATGGAGACAGTCTTACAGGCTCCTGGGATCTTGCTCATATGAACCTAGAGCAATGGTGTCAGCATGCACTCGACCCGTGTAAACTCAAGCAGACAAAAATCCATCTTAGAAGTGGGGAAAAGGACAGTAGGCTCCAACCTTGTTCAAAGAACTATTGGCAGCTTACTGCTGCTGGGTGAAGGAGAGTTGATCTTGTTTAAGGGAGAGAATCTAGATTGGCTGACTAAACCCCAGAAAATGAACTTATATTGAAGAACTTCTGGGTGGACCAACTTAACTCAATAGGCCTTAACATAAGTGACAGAATGCATGAAATCTTGGTAGGGTGGGCTATGGGAGACCTGGATGGGCCAGGGAGCGTAAAGATGATTAAGATGTTTTATATGAAATGCACAAAAATTCACTAAAAATTTACAAATATATAAATAAACAGAAAACAGGAAATATTTATAGCAAAGATGTTTAAGTTTGTGGAGGAAATTTTACTATTTGAATGACAATTTCATAAGCCAAATAAGTAAGAACACATATAATGGGAATGAGTGAAAGACTCAAAGCATCAGGAGGCTATATTTATTATACTAATCTCTAAATTATAACACAATCTGTACCAGAGTGAACTATTTTACAAGATGATAAAACTCTTATGGAGAGTAAAAGTGCCAGAAGTAATAGATACAACCGTTTGAAGAATGAGAAGAGCAGGAATGACAACAAATGATAAAGTTATGTAAGCTTTTAAAATGTCATCTTGGTGTCAGCCCAGAGGGTTCTGGGAGCTGGGAGCTGAGGTTCCAACACAGACACTGCCCAAGCAGCTGGGGGCAGAGTGTGTATGGACCAGTGTGTTGGCCCAGAGGGTTCTGGGAGCTGGGGTTCAAACACAGATGTTGTGGGTGACTGCTGCTTGAGCAGCAGAGAATACCAGTGTGCAGGCTAAGCAAGGGACCCCCCCACCCCCCACCAACTGGAACTCAGGAGAGAGTGGCTGGCAGCAGAGGGAATACAGTGTTCAGAAGGCGTCATCTGGGATGTTACCCACCCAGCTCTTGCAGAACAGAAAGGGAAGAATGAACTACACCTTCCAATATATAACCAAAATTGAAAGCCTAAAACCTAGACAAGTCAACACTCTATACATAAGGAGAATACAACAAAGGCACCCGAAAGAATCAAGGAAAGCAATCCTTCGACAAGGTACAGAGGCATTCAAAATTCACATCAGAATACAGGAAAAAGGCAACCACATGCCGAGAGCACAAGGAAAGAACAAGATGGGAAAAGCACAGAATAACTCCCCACCAAATTCTATGGAGACTGTGGAGGACTCCTCAATGGGATCTCCCTGGAGGTAATCCAGGACACAGATCATAGTATAACAATCACAGATATATTCAAAGAAATCATAGAACTAAGAGGAGAGAATGAAAAACTCAGAAAGGACCTAGAGGGAGACAAGGACAAACTTCAGAAAGAAATAAAAGAAGAAAATGACAGACTCTGGAAAGAGCTAGAGGGACAAAATGACAAACTCCAGAAGGAAGTGGAAATGCTGAAAAGATCCCACAGTGAAATGAAAAAGGAAACCAAGGATTGAAACAAAGAGCTACAAGAAAAGATTGAGAAGCTCCAAAAGGAAGTGGAAATAGTAAAGAAAACACAGGAAGAAATGAAAAAGAAATGCAAACACTCATCCAATCAAAAGGAAAGAATGGGAAAAAGCCTCAGAAACAGAATGGAAGAAGCAGAAAAAAGAATATCAGACCTAGAAGATAACACAGAACAGCTAAAAAGCTCAAGTAAAGATTATGAAAAGTTTAAAAATATGCAAGAGTGGAACAACCAGGAAATGTGGATACTATGAAAAGATCAAACCTCTGCATCATAGGGAGAGAGGAAGAGAAGAATCCCAAGAGAATGGTATTGATCAGATTGTCAACAGAATAATAGTTGAAAAATTCCCCAAATTAAAAAAAGACAAACCCATACAAATACAAGAAGCACATAGAACACCAAATAGACTAGACCAGGAAAGAAACTCCCCCCACCATATCATAGTTAAAACGCTAGACGCCCAAAACAAAGGCAAAATTCTGAAAGCCAGAAGAGAAAAACAACAAGTTACATGTAAGGGGAAACCTCTCAGAATTACACCTGACTTTTCGGTGCAAACTATAAAAGCAAGAAGAACGTGGCCCAAAGCATTCCCAGTAGTAAACGACTATAAATGCCAACCCAGGTTACTATACCCAGCAAAAGTGTCAATTCTAGTTGAAGGAAAGAGAAAAATGTTCCATGACATAAACAAGATGATAGAATACATATCTGGAAAACCAACCCTTTAGAGAATACTTGAAGCAATTCAAAGGACAGAGGAGAGGAGCAACTATCCCCAGGCACCTTGAAAGAGAAATTAATAAAAGCAGAAATGCAGAAGTAGAAACCTAGACAAAAAATGCAAACGGATAATATGGTGAAAGGAAGCAACACACACCTCTCAATTATAACCTTAAATATTAATGGACTAAACTCCCCAATCAAAAGGCAAAGACTGGGAGAATGGATTAGGAAACAGAATCCATCGATATGCTGTCTACAAGAAACCCATCTCACTCTCAAGAATAGACATCAACTTAAAGTGAAAGAATGGAAAAAAATATTTCAAGCAAATGAAACCAAAAAGAAAGCAGGAGTTGCTATCTTAATACCAGACAAAATAGACTTCAAAGTAGAAGAAATTAGAAGAGATAAAGAGGGCCATTATATCCTTATCAAGGGGAAAATTAACCAAGAAGACTTCACAATCGTGAATATATATGCACCAAACTCTGGTGCACCGACCTTTATAAATATAACTCTACAGGACCTCAAGGCACAGATTAACCCCAGCACATTCATAGTAGGGGACTTCAATACCCTACTGAGTCCTTTGAACAGATAAACTGGACAAAGAATAAACAGAGAGACATCTGAACTGAACAACTCAATACAGGAAAAGGATCTCATAGACATCTTCCAAATATTCCACCCAAGCACCAGAGAATATACTTTCTACTCAGCACCTCACTGAACATTTTCCAAAATTGACCACATACTTGGACACAGAAAAAACCACCTCAACAAATAAAAAAAATTGAAATAATTTCATGCATTCTATCAGACCATAGTGCAATAAAGCTCAATATCAACACCAGGATAAGCCCTACTACCTACACAAACACATGGAGCCTAAACAACACACTCTTAAATAACGAATGGGTCAAGGAGGAAATAAAGAAAGAAATAAGCCGGGCGTTGTGGCACACACCTTTAATCCTAGCACTTGGGAAGCAGAGGCAGGTGGATCTTTGTGAGTTCAAGGGCAGCCTGGTCTACAGAGTGAGTTCCAGGCCAGCTGGGGCTACAGGGAGACCCCGTCTCNCTTCCACTTCCTTGATTGTTTCTTTTTGCTGTACAGAAGAACTTTTTGAGTTTAATAAGGTCCAACTTGTCAATTGGTTCAACCTTGTTTCCTGTGCAGCTCTTGCTGTCTGATTTAAGAAAGTCTTTCTACTTACACCTATGTCTTGTTAGCTTGTTTGCCAACTTTTTCTTCTCATCACCTTCAGAGTTTTGGGTTTCACAATTGAGGTCTTTTGAATCCATTTGAATGATGATTTTCTGCTTGTAAGGGTGAAGAGGTAGGGGTTTAATTTATTATTCACGAGTGTGATCCAGTTTTTGCCAACACCATTTGCTGAAGATGCTGCCTTTTCTCCTTTGAGTCTTTTTGGACCCCTTGTCAAATATTGAGGTGGCTGAAATTGTTGTGCTCAAGTTTGGATCTTCAGTTTTTGGTTCTATTGGTCTACAGGTCTGTTTTTGTCGGTGCCAGTGTCAGGCTGTTTTTTGGTTTGTGACTATAGCCCTGTAGTAATTTGAAGTCTGGTAAGAGAGATCCCCCCCCCATTTTTCTCTTTTCCCTCAGGGTTGCTTTAGCTAATTCAGGGTTTTTGTTGTTCCATAATGAATTTAATAATTTCTTTCCAAGACTGTGAAAGTTATGGGGATTTTAATTGGAATTGCATATAAATCTGTATATTAATTTGGTTAGAATGGACATTTTTACATATATTAATTTCCAATCCATGAGCATGGGAGGGTCTTTCCATTTTCTGGTGTCTGCTTCAATCTCCTTCTTTGGGTTTTATCATTTTTGTTGTAGAGAATCTTGGTGGTTTTGGTAGTTTTATTCCAAGGCATTTTATTGTTTTTTAGGCTATTGTGATTGGGAAGTTCTCCTTATATTCCTTCTCCAGTTCTTATTGTTGGTGTAAAGAAAGGTACTGATTTTTCTAGGTTAATTTTGTATCCTTCACTTTACCAAACTTTTAATTCATTTCCTCTAAGAGTTTTCTGGTGGGAATTTTAGGCATCTCTTAGGTAAACTAATCAATATAAGTGGATGGCTTTACTTCCCTTCTTCAAATTAGTATCCTTTTTGATTTCACTTTCTTGCCTTATTGCACTAGCCAGTAGCATTTAAGTACTATATTGAAGGAAAGAATGGAGACAGGGGCAGCCTTGTCGGGTTCCTACCTTTTAATGGGGAATCATTCTAACTTTTTTCTCCATTTAGGATGTATTACTGGCTGTGGGTTTCTCTATATATGGCTTTGATTATCTTAGAGAATGATCTCCCAGTCCAATTTCCCTCTTAAAGTACTGTTTATCATTAAGGGATGCTTGATTTTGTTAAAGGCTTTTTATGCATCAAATGAGATGTATGTGTGGTTTTTGTCCTTTAAGTTCATTTGGTGTTTCTTTGATAGTCTTTACTGAGTTTCACTATGTTGAACCATCCCTGCATCTCTGGGTATTAATCCAAAATTGATCATGGTGAATATATCTTTTGATTTGGTGGGTCTGTATCACGGTTTAGCAAGTATTTCTTGTTCTGACAATAATTTTTCCATCTGAGTTCATATGAGATGGTCTGTAGTTCCTTTTTTGGTTGCATCCTTGCCTTGATTTTAGTATTAAGAGTGATGCCTGGCTTCATAGAAGGACAATTTGGGAAAATGTTCCACGTCTACTTTTAAACAGTTTGATAATGATGGTGTAAGTCTTCTTTAAATTTTATAGAATTCTTCTGTGAAACCATCTGGATCTGGGGCTTTTTTGAGTTGGGAGAAGATCTTATTACATTTCATTCTTTATATATTATGGGGTCTTTTAAGCTATTATATCTCTTCTTGTTTGGCTTTTGTGAATTCCCTTGGATTCAGATATTCATTCATTTCCTCTATGTTTTTCAAATTTTTAGTAGAGTATATGTTTTTTTGAAGTAATGATTGTCTGGATTTTCATCATTGTCTGTTGTGATAATTTCCCCTTCATACAGGATCGAACTCAAATTGATTTGGAGTATTCTCTTTTCTTTCTCTCGGTTAACTAGGGCTAGGGGTCTGTCTATCTTGTTTTTATTCTCAAAGAACCAACTTTTGGATTCATTGACTTTTTTTGTACTGTTTTTTTGTTTCTATTTCATTATTTATGCTCACTTGATTTTTCTTATTTCCTCTGCTTTGTATGCTGTTGTGTTTAGGGTTTATTTGTTGTGTTTTCAAGTGTTTATTAGCTACAGTATTAGCTCATTTATCTGTGCTCGTTTTCTGTTGTTCTTTTTTTTTTCTTTAAGTAATATCACCCTAGCGGGCTATTAAACGTTATCCCTCTTAGGACTGCTTTTAAAGTGTCCCATAGGTTTTGCTGTGTTGTATTGCATTGTCATTTAGTTCCAGAGAATGTTTTTTTCTTTTTTTTTTTTTTTTTTTTTTTTTTTTGGTCTTTTTTGAAATAAAAACATTCCTGGAACTAAATGACAATGCCAGTACAACACAGCAAAACCTATGGGACACTTTAAAAGCAGTCCTAAGAGGGAAGTTTATAGCCCTGGGTGACTATATTAAAAGAAAAAAAAGAACAACAGAAAGAGCACAGATAAATGAGCTAATACTGTAGCTAAAAACACTTGAAAGACAACAACAAATGAACCCTAAACACAACAGACAGGAGGAAATAAGAAAAATCAGAGCATAAATTAATGAAATAGAAACAAAGAAAACAGTACAAAAAAAGTCAATGAATCCAAAAGTTGGTTCTTTGAGAGAATAAACAAGATAGACAGACCCCTAGCCCAGTTAACCAAAAGAAAGAAAGAGCATCTCCAAATCAATTGAGTTCATGATGAAAGGGGAAATATCACAACAGACAATGAAAAGATCCAGACAATCATACTTCAAAAACATATACTCTACTAAATTTGAAAACCTAAGAGGAATGAATGAATATCTGCAATCCAGGGAATCACCAAAGCCAAACCAAGAAGAGATTAATAGCTTAAATAGACCCATAATATATAAAGAAATTGAAAATGTAATAAGAGTTCTCCCAACTAAAAAAAGCCCAGATCCAGATGGTTTCACAGAAGAATTCTATAAAACATTTAAAGAAGACTTACAACCATTATTACTCAAACTGTTCACAAGTAGAGGGAAATTTCCCAAATTCCTTCTATGAAGCCAGCATCACTCTAATACTAAAATCAAGCAAGGATGCAACCGATAAAGAGAACTACAGACCTATCTCATTAATGAACTCAGATGGAAAAATTTTCAACAAAAATACTTGCAAACCGTATACAGACCCACATCAAAAAGATCATTCACCATGATCAATTTGGATTCATACCAGAGATGCAGGGATGGTTCAACATATGAAAATCAGTAAATATCATAAAACACAGAAATGAACTAAAGGACAAAAACCACACAATCATCTCATTTGATGCAGAAAAAGCCTTTAACAAACTCCAGCATCCCTTAATGATTAAAGTACTAGAGGGAATTGGACTGGAAGGATCATTCCTAACATAATCAAAGCCATATATAAGAAACCCACAGCCAGTATCATCCTAAATGGAGAAAAGTTAGAATGATTCCCCATAAAGGTAGGAACCCGACAAGGCTGCCCCTGTCTCCACTCCTCTTCAATATAGTGCTTGAAACACTGGCTAGTGCAATAAGGCAAGAAAAGGAAATCAAAGGAATACTAATTTGAAAAGAGGAAGTAAAGCCATCCCTTTTTGATAGTTTACCTAAGAGATGCTAAAAATTCCACCAGAAAACTCTTAGAAATGATTAAAAGTTTCAGTAAAGTGGAGGGATACAAAATTAACCTAGAAAAATCAGTAGCCTTTCTTTACACCAACAATAAGCAACTGGAGAAGGAATATAAGGAGAACTTCCCAATCACAATAGCCTAAAAAACAATAAAATGCCTTGGAATAAACCTAGCCAAAACCACCAAAGATCTCTACAACAAAAATGATAAACTCCCAAAGAAGGAGATTGAAGCAGACATCAGAACATGGAAAGACCTCCCATGCTCATGGATTGGAAAAATTAATATAGTAAAAATGTCCATTCTAACCAAATTAATATACAGATTTAATGCAATTCCAATTAAAATCCCACGGACATTCTTCACAGTCTTGGAAAGAAATTATTAAATTCATATGGAACAACAAAAACCCTGAATAGCTAAAGCAACCCTGAGGGAAAAGAGAAAAATGGGGGGGGGATCTCTATACCAGACTTCAAATTACTACAGGGCTATAGTCACAAAAACAGCCTGACACTGGCACAAAAACAGACCTGTAGACCAATAGAACAAAACTGAAGATCCAAACTTGAGCACATACAATTTCAGCCACCTCATATTTGACAAGGGGTCCAAAAAGACTCAAAGGAGAAAAGGCAGCATCTTCAGCAAATGGTGTTGGCAAAACTGGATCACCACTCGTAGAAGAATAAAATTAAACCCCTACCTCTCACCCTGTACAAAAATCATCTTCAAATGGATCAAAGACCTCAATGTGAAACCCAAAACTCTGAAGGTGATAGAAGAAAAAGTTGGCAACAACTTACAAGACATAGGTGTAGTAAAAGACTTTCTAAATCAGACAGCAGCTGCACAGGAAACAAGGTTGACAATTGACAAGTTGGACCTTATTAAACTCAAAAGTTTCTGTACAGCAAAAGAAACAATCAAGGAAGTGAAGCAAAAACTCACAGAGTGGGAGGAAACCTTCACTGCTGATACATCTGACAGAGCCTTAACTTCCAGAATATATAAACTACTCAAAAAACAAAGAAGAAAACAAACGACTCACTCAAAAGATGGAGTAAAAAGCTGAGCAGAGACTTCACAAGCGAGGAAATAGAGATGGCTGAGAAACATCTTAAAAACTGTTCAACATCGCTAATAATTAAGGAAATGCAAATTATAACCACTTTAAGATATCATCTCACCCCAATAAGGCTGGCAAGGATCAAGAAAACAAATGATACTAAATGTTGGAGAGGGTGTGGGGAAAGGGGAACACTCATCCACTGCTGGTGGGAATGCAAACTTGTACAACCACTATGGAAATCAGTATAGAAAGCCCTTAAAAGACTCAAAATGAACCTACTACCTGACTCAACCATACCACTTCTGGGAATATATCCATCAGACTCTTCCTACAGCAGACATACATGTACAGCCATGTTTATTGCAGCTCTCTTCACAATAGCAAAGAGCTGGAACCAACCAATCCAAGTGCCCTTCAACCAATGTGTGGATAGAGAAAATGTGATATGTCTACACAATGGAGTACTATGCAGCAGTAAAGAAAGATGACATCATGAAATTTGCAGGTATATGGGTGGAACTAGAAGATTTTATGCTAAGTGAAGTAACACAATCTCAGAAAAACAAAAGACGATTGGTATCCCTCATCTGTGAATGCTAGTACCAAGTACCTGTTGTCAGACAAACTGAGCAACGTTAATGTTATATTCTTCAACTGTGACCTTGCATTGTGAATCCCTAAACAGGTTCTAGAGCTGACCTAACATTTATTTTCAGACCTGAGGTTTTTAGTACATGATGGAGGGTATGTGTGCATCTTTTAGAGTAGTATGGGATTAAAATGGAAAGATGCAAATCAAGACATATGCTATGGAAATAACATACAGTTTGTTTCCAAAAGATATAATTTTAATATAGGTACAATGTAATAGGCTGGTACAACTTAGCCTTTCTGGGTGCTTAGCAACCATACTTAACTCCCATACCAATTTGGCCAAGGGACCTAAGGGATATCTTTGTTCCTTGCCCTCAGAGGGCCTTGGTCGCAAGTATTAGGGGATTATGCATGGGGGTATCTCTTGAAATATCCGCAAATGTGCTTTACCAGTTTTCCTGTTCAGGGAGGTCTTGGAGAGCCACTGATGGTACTTCAGCCGGTGTCCAGTCTATAAAGAGGAAAGTCTGCTCATGCTTCAGAAAAGGAAGCCTGGTCTTGCAAGACCTGATTTTGTCCTCGAGTGGATGGAACTGGTATATAAAAAGCCGAAAGGAGCAAGGCACTCCCATCCTCCCCTCCAAAAAAATCCCAAGAGATCCCTGATGACCAGATCCTCAACTGACCTTGAGAAAACAAAAACCTTGTATAATGTGGGCTAACTGTGTGGCCTTAAGCATCCAAAAGGAAAGTACAACCAGATATAAATAATCAGTAAGACCAGAGAAACTGTACTGCAGACATAGAACTTGAGATCTTAGTAAAAAGACAAAAAGAAAAAAGAGAGAGCACTGTTGTTTGGCCTGTCTTCAATTCTTACTGATAAGTGCATCTACCCCGTGTTCCACCACTTTTGGCACTCCTCAAAGACATGAGACACAGCTTTTTAACCTTCCAATATGGACTGTGGACTCATGTCTCTCCAAGAATCCTCCAAACCTTCAATGCCAGATGGAGACTACTGAGATACAGAGCTTGTGGACTAAATAGCTAAGGGGATGTCAGCCTCATCAGAATATAGACTGCCATTGTTGGACTACCTGGGCTGTATCATGGAGGTCAGTGTAGGGGGATCAAGACAGGACACATGCTTACTGGACTTGATTTGGTGGACCATGGGAGGGAAAGATGCCAATGTGGTGTAAAAGTCCAGGATTGATGGTTGTTTGGGATTGCCAAAGAGGAACCTTCGAGCACTTCCTTAAAGAAAACATGACATCTTTTAGGAAAAAAATTCTCCAATTCAAGTGATATATGTATGTATGTATGTATATATTTGTATATATATATACATATATATATATAAAACTATGTATATATATGTATGTATATATACTGTAGCAATACAATTTGGAGAGAACAGCAACAAAAGAACTGAGAAAAAAGAAACCCAAGCTGACTAATGTGGTCACCCTCTTGTTATTAACCAAAGAAAGAAAAACTAGCTCAAAGTAGAGAATCTATGTGCTTAGTAGTAACAACTTTGATAAGCAATCATTCATGTCATATTTGAACTATAGATGGATAAATCTAATTCATTATTCAAGTAAATATAATTCTTCATATCAGAAAATAAAACTCTGTATGGAAATTGCTGGGGGGAAAAGCTTTAGTTATTTAGCTGTTTTAGTTTCTGGTAATATGAGGGTCTAAATAATCAGAAACTCATTACAAAATGGAAATAATAAATGCAACATTCTTTTACCTGCAAAAAATGTCATCTCTAAGTAAAGACAAAAATAAGCAATTAAATAGAACAAGACAACCTGGGGTAGGGAATCACGTGAACATGGTGTGTTACCTTAAGTCACTTGGAAAGGCTGGTCTGTGCAAGGAACATTGCTGCAGCTAAAAGAACCAAAAAGGCACTAGTGAGTCTAACTCACATTGATAAATAAATGGAAGGGAGAGCTGGCTCAGTGGTTACAAGCAATTTCTGCTTTTGGAGGGGACCTGAGTTCAGTTCCCAGCAACTACATAAGGAGGCTCACAACCACCCATAAATACAATTCTAGAGGATCAAATGTCTCTTCTGGCATTAGACAGTTGTGCATAGCTGAAATTATTTCATCAATATTATATTTAAGTTTATATCTATGCCAGGAGATAAGATTTTTCCACTTAGTATTTATCTGGTTTTAGCATTAATGTTATATTTGATTAGCCTCATAACCTGAGCAATGAGCCTTTTAGTCTTTTTCTAAATTTTGTATTATTTATGATACATTATTTATGATTGAATAAAATATGAATTATTTTATTCAAATTATTCAAGTTGCTTGAAAATTTGGAGAGCATTTTTTAGGTAAAGGGATCATTACTGACTGTTTTCAACTATATGTATGGTTATACAGGTTTTCCATCTTTTTATTCATCTGTGAACAATTTATAATTTTCTATAATTTTCGTTTTGATTTTACCTTATTGACATGATTTTACATAATAGTCTAATATGGTTAAAAACTTCATTCTAGGGGGCTGGAGAGATGGCTCAGTGGTTAAGAGCACCGACCGCTCTTGCAGAGGACCGTGGGTTTGATTCCTAGAGCCAACATGGCAGCTAAGAACCATCTTTAAGCCAGGCGTGGTGGCACACCCCTAATCCTAGCACTCAGGAGGGAGAGGCAGGCAGATCTCTGTGAGTTCAAGGCCACCCTGGTCTGCAAAGTGAGTTCCAAGCCAGCTGGGGCTATAGGGAGACCCTGTAACAAACAAACAAACAAACAAACAAACAAAAAACTTCATTCTATCTATAATTATTTCTTTCTTCCTAAATACTAGTTATGTATTCTCTTTTTTTCATGGCAATCTTCCAGAGATTTGTATTCCCTTTGTACGTCTTCTTTGTCTTCCTGTAGCCCCAGCTGGCCTGGAGCTCTGAAACTTGTTATATAGATGAGGCTGGCCTCAATCTCACAGAAATCCACCTGCCTCTGCCTCCTGAGGGCTGGGATTACAGGTGTATGCTACCAAACCCAGCTTAAAAATGAAATTCTTGTTTTACTGATCAATTCCCCAGCTCTTGGTTCTTTTCTATTGAGTTCTGATTTTATTTTTAATATCTCCTCAAGGTTTGTTTTGTGGTTCTTCTCACTTCCACTGATAGGCTCCTTACTGTTCTTTTCCTTCTCCAAATCCACATCTAAGCATATGTCATTTCCTCTTAAAGAATGTTTCAAGTTGGGTGTGGCGGCACATGCCTTTAATCCTAGCACTCGGGGGAGGCAGAGGCAGACAGATCATTGTGAGTTCAAGGCCAGCCTGGTCTACAGAGTGAGTTCCAGGACAGCTGGGGCTACACGGAGACCCTGTCTCTAAAAGACAAAAAAAAAAAAAAAAAAAAAAAAGAATGTTTCAGATACTTGTCACACATTTTTATTAGCTTTAGTGGTTATTCAATTCCTATTAAACATTTTCAAAATGTTCTCTTCATAGTGCATGAATAATTTAAAGAACCTTTCAAATCATATTTTAATCTGACCTATTTTTTTAGTTATTAGTTTCTTTTCAGAATGCTGTGAATAAAGGCATTCGCCACCTCCACAGCAGTTTTAGTTTCTAATGCTACATTTCATGATCATTTTAACACCGTGTTTTTGGTCTCTCACTTTATTCTTCTGTCTAGCTCTTGTTCCTAGATGGCTGTTTTCCACCTTAGTTTTTACTTACTCTGAATGATATTCCAAATATTGGTTATGTTTTTTTTGTGTGTGAACTCATCTTCAGTGTGGCATTTTTTGCATGGAATTCCCTGTCTCCTTTTTTTTGATATTTCTCTAGAGTGTTTTGTTTTGGTTTATTTTTGTATTTGTTTCTACTGGAAGCCCCAGGGCTTCAATAGTCAGGGACATATTTAAAACTAATAACTTACTATTTCTTAATAATGCAGGTGACATAAATTTGAGTCCCAATCTCCACCAAGACACTGGTTTAGGATTTTTTTTTCTTCTTGTTGGAAATGTATTTCTTTCCCAGAGCTCTTGGAGAGGACGAGTTCTCCTATGCGGTCCTGGGTTGGTCTGAAGCGGCCCTTCTGAGGCTTACTGCAGGAGATGCAATTCTAGCTTCTTCTCTCTCATGGAATAAAATACATGCTTATATTTCTAGGCAGATGTTGAAATGTGAGCTCTAGTTAGTATACCTCCAGAGCCATCAAAGTTGTAGCTTGCTTGCTGAGTTTCTTATTCTGCTTTTGGGTAGCTGTTCATTTCTGTAATTTTCCTCTGAGATCAGCCACATGTTAAAAATAGCTATGAACATGTTTTAGAATGTCTAGGGATACCTGTAGGATCAGCAACTTCTTATAACCTAGGTAGAATTTTATAAATATAAGTTAGCGGTATTTTTTATCTTGTACTGCAAACTATCATTCCTAAAGTAAAATCTTCTTGTAAATAACTGTTTTTACGTGTTAGGTTTGCTTAAAGCAGGCAAGACATAATTATTTTTTTAAAAAAAGTCCACTTAGAGATGCAAAATCCAGGGATGAATTCCAGCTCTTTCCTAAGGTTATCACAGAGTCTTAGAAAAAAAGCCTGGCTTCAAGGAGGTAGAATTCCACTTACTGCTGATGTATAGTAATATCTGGATTTACACCAGGGTTGATTTTTATGGACCAAGATCAATTGGATCCTGTTGGGTATAAAGACAAGAGCCTCAAAGTGGTGTGTACAGTTTTGTATGTCTAAAATGATGGGTTTTGGCATTTTGATAGATGGATGAGCTTTGCATTTATTTCATTTTCACTGAGTTCTAAGCTTAGAAGTGATCTTCTTTCTTCACATGGAGAAAAACTATAACTTATTTCCTAAAGAACACATTTTCCTCATTCTGGGCCTGATTCTCTCTGACAGTCTGAAGCTTTATACACAGAATAGATATTTCTGTTGGTTGGCCAGAGTGCCTGTCTATGAATATCATGGAATAGTAAAATATTGAAGTTAACATAAATCTCCTCCCTTTTCAAAGTATTTATTACTCACAGATTTTTTAATTCTGTATTGATGCAGGGATTAATTTAGAGAAGTAGAGAAACAGTGAATTCAGAAAATTTCATATCAGTACCATTAACTATTATATTGCAAAATAATAATAATAATAATAATAATAATAATAATAATTTAGTAGTTTAGGAAAAAATAGGAATTTTTTTTTGTCTTTTCAAGACGGGGTTTCCCTGTAGCCCAAGCTGTCCTGGAACTCACTCTGTAGACCAGGCTGGCCTTGAACTCAAAAAGATCCACTTGCCTCTGCCTCCCAAGTGCTAGGATTAAAGGCATGTGCCACCACACCTGGCTTTTTTTTTTTTGTAAAAATAGGAATGTTTTAATGAGCTAATTTTTCAAGATCTCATCTGAATTTAAGACCCTACTAGCTCTATATTTCCGATGCATATTGGTGCATCGGAAATATAGAGCTCATTTGAATAATTGGTAAAAATAATAGAACCAGTGTCCTCAGTAATGAATATCTAATTGTTTTTCTCATCATTGACACCGACAAATATTTTTTTTTCACATAAATTTATTTATTTATTTTTAACAAATCTAGACCCATGTTCCCGCTCATTCCCCCACCCCACCAGAGCTCGTGCATTCTGCCAAACATGCTTTCCATCTCTTAGTCTTTCTCAATATTTTCCATGAGGAAGTTGACTGTTTTGAGCAGAAGTTCACTGTTTCAGTCAGTTCTTTGATGCAGTATTTTCTGTTGTTGTTGTTGTT
>VZQC01013903.1:3061595-3136025 GCA_009823505.1 Rhizomys pruinosus | reverse complement strand
CCAAGACACCCAGTTCCTACCTGTCTCCCCCTCTTCCTGCCGCTGGGCTCAGGAGATCTCAAATCTCAAGAGTCACACAAGCGTGCCTTTAATACCGGCTGGGAGGATAACTCCGCCCCCACAGCCACTAGATCTAATCAAGCCAAAGACCACACCTTTAATCCCAGCTGGGAGGATAACTCCAACTTCACAGCCACAAAGGCCAATCAAACCAAAGACAGCAGGACCAAAGGATCAACAATCAGCTCGCCAAGACACCCAGTTCCTACCTGTCTCCCCCTCTTCCTGCCGCTGGGCTCAGGAGATCTACACCGACAAATATTTAATTATTAAAAACAGTGTGACTGTGGGGCGTCCTTTCTGTTAAAGCGTTTCTGTCAAATAAAACCAGGTACTTCGGAAGAGTTCAGAGTAAAGCTGGAGGGAAAGTAAGTCAACCACTGCTGTGATGAAGATATGTTCTCATTTTATGATGTGGTCACATGAGGCAAACAAGAATGCACACTCTAAATGATCATATTGAATCTTTTTGACATTTCTTTCTGGTTAGTTTGTTATTAGAATATGTTGAAGTCAAATATTGTTTGACATTCTCCTTGCTTGTTGGTGTAGTCATTTCTGTGCTTGAACTTACAATATAATACTTTTATTGGCAGTCTATGGGAGCTATTTTGCCGCACTCTTTCAAAGACATTTAACACAGCAATTAGGGACTGAACTAGACTGTCAAGGTTAAAACCTCAGCTGTGCTCTACTGAGACAGAGACAGAGTAGAGCTACCCAACCCTTCCTAACAGCACACAGTTAGGGATTAAGTACTGTCAAATGCTGTTAAGAGCGTTCGTTTCCTTTTGGTTGTGAGCCTGAGCCTTTTTTTTTTTTTAATTTTATTTATTTCTGTATGTGTATGAATGTATTGTCTGCATGCAGGTCTGTGCACCCGGGTCGTGCAATGCCGCGGAGGTCAGAAGAGGGTTTTGGATTCCCCTGGAACTGGAGTTCTCCTGGAATTGGAGTTTCAGACGGTTCTCGGCCGCCATGTGGGTGCTGGGGATCGAACCCGGGTCCTCTGCAAGAGCGGTCAGCGCTCTTAACCGCTAGGCCATCTCTCCAGCCCGAGCCTGAGCCTTTAACACTGTGCACACAGCATCATTTCCCTTTGTCCATCCCTGCCCATTGTTCGTTATTTCTCCCTATCAGTGCCAACTTCATATATTTTGCAGCATGTCAAAAAACCACAACTTATAAAATGGTAATTTGTTAGGCCTTTATTGTAAGCATCCCTTAACATTTATGTTTCTTTGAATGAACAAAACTGTTGGAGATAGAAAGTGAGCTGTTTAGCTAACAGACATTTCCCTTATGCCTGGCTGCATGGAGTTGGGAGCTGGCGACCAAGCAGCCCCTTCTCTGGCACTCTGGCAAAGAGTTGTGGTTGGCACATTATCAGTCTAGGGATAAGGTTGGGTTTATTTTCTCTGCCAATTAAAAAATTAAAAGGGGCTGGAGAGATGGCCTAGCTGTTAAGAGCACTGACTGCTCTTATAGAGGACCCTGGTTCGATCCCCAGCACCCACATGGCGGCTGAGAACTGTCTGAAACTCCAATTCCAGGAGAACTCCAGTTCCAGGGGAATCCGACGCTCTCTTCTGACCTCTGCGGCATTGCTCGACACGGGTGCACAGACTTGCATGCAGACAGTACATTCATACACATAAGAAATAAATAAAATAAAAAAAAAATTAAAAGGCAGGAAAAATGTCACAGCAGCAGAGAACGAGAAGCAAACAAACTTTCATTGAAAGATAATCATATACACATAAAGAAGCACACCACACACACACACACACACACACACACACACACACACACATGCACACACTCCTACAGAAAGATGAAATTCTCCACAAATGGAGAAGGGACCTGAAAACCAAGAATCCAAATCCCAGAGAAGGTCTTGGGCCTTTTAAGTGTTTTAGTTTTTTTTTTTTCCTCCCCTAATATGAATTGGTCAACTTAAAGAATTGAGTGCTGATAGGTCACAGCCACAAGTTGACATATGTTTAAGGCTATGTGACCGTAAGCAGGTCATTTGAAGGGCTCCTCTCAGAGCTAAAAATAAGACCTGGCCAGAGACCAAGAAGACAGAAATATGCCATCTTTAATTCGCAGTGACCTTGTTTGCTTACCAGGGATTCGGTCTCTTACAAAAGTGTTCCCTGAATACCCCGTGATCACTCTGAAGACACTTCAGCCTAGCAGCCAGGACCCTGCAACCTCGGGTGCTGCTGAAGCCATGCTTCCTGCTCAGGAGGCCGCTCCAGTCATCACTCCTGGCATCTTGGACCATTTCTTTTAAAGAAGCCTGAGCCAAGAGCTGGAGAGATGACTCCATGATTAAGAATACTGACTGCTCTTGCAGAGGGCATAGGTTCGATTCCAGCACCCACAAGGCAGCAAACAACCTTCCATAACTCCAGTTCCAGAGGATCCAACGCCCTCCTCTGACCTCCATGAGCGTTGCACAGGATGGATGCATTTGCATACATGCAAGCAGTATACCCGTACACATAAAATAAAAATAATAGGGGGCTGGGGAGATGGCCTAGCAATTAAGAGCGCCGACCACTCTTGCAGAGGACCCAGGTTTGATCCCCAGCACCCACATGGCAGCTGAGAACCGTCTGAAACTCCAATTCCAGGAGAACTCTAGCTCCAGGGGAATACACCACCCTCTTCTGACCTCCGTGGCATTGCATGACATGGGTGCACAGACTTGCATGCAGACAGTACATTCATACACATACAGAAATTTAAAAATTAAAAATAATAAATATATATTTTTTAACTTTAATTTTTAATTTTATTTAAAAAATTTTTTGCATTTTTTATTGATGTTTTGTGTATTTCATACATTATTTTTCAATTCAGTTCAAGCATATTCCCCTTTCCCTTCCCCCCTCCTCACCCCACCCCAGATCATACATTCTGCCATAACTGTTGGAACAGTTTTAAGACTCCACTAAAGCCAAGACAAGCCTCATGGAACTCTAGATGGCTCTTGTGGTGGTTTGAATGAGTGTCCCCCATAGGCTTTAAGTGTTCTGACATTTGTCTCCAGTTGGTGGCATTGTTTTTGGAGGTCTTTGAAGGTGTGGCCATGCTAGAGGAAGTATGTCACTGGGGGCAGGCTTAGTGAGTTTAACAAGCCTCGTGGTCTCCAGTCGCCCTCTCTCTCTGCTTCCTGTGCTCTTTGCGAGATGTGACCCTTGGCTTGCTGCTTCAGATCCAGCCGCCATGCCTCCTGCCACAATGGACTCTAATTCCCTAGAACTGTCAATCGTAAGCTCAAATAAACTTTCTTTTATAATTTCCTTGTTCATGGTGCTTTATCACAGCAACAGAAAAGTGATTAATACAGTTATTTGGTACCAGAGAGTGGGCTGTTGGCTGTGAAGAACCTGACCATGTGGATGTTTGGAGAAATGTGGAAGACTTTGGAACTTTGGGCTAGAAAAGCTGTTGACTACTATAAGCAGAGCTTAAGGGGCCATTCTAGTGGAAGCCTGGAAGAAAGCATTGCTGCAAAAAAATGTAGTTCCAGAGGAAAATAAAGACTTAGACAGCAACTGGGATATTTTGATAAAGAGTCTGGCAGCAGTTTGCCCACAGCCCAAATGCTTGCCTGATGCTAAGTTGAAAAGCAATGGACTAATGTCTTTGGTGGAGGATATTGCAAGATAGCCTAATGTAGAAATGGTGGTGTGGCTTTTAATGGTGAATATTATACAGATCTACAGTGAAAAAGAGCAAATGGGGCAGAAGGAAATGCAGAATGTACAGTTTGGATTTGAAAAGTACACTAGGAAGATTAAAGGTGTGGCCAAGGCATGTGAAGGAGAGGCTCCCTTTCATAAGGAGACTAAAGTGATTAAGGAGAGGCCTGGAGATTTACAAGTAAACAAAAGAATCAGTACCTTCAGGGCAAGACCACACCCAGCTAATCCTCCAACAAGTCCAGGGCAGAGAGAAATTACAAATGTGGTTAAAGTAGGAGAGAGTCCATCCCGAACTTGCAGCCAGATTCAGCAATTTCATTCACGTGGTGCTGGCTTTAGAGACATGAAGTTTGCAAGAGTAAAGGGGTCATCGGTTCTTCCTCCAAGGTTTCAGAGAGCCACGGAGGCTAGGCAGAGTGCAGCAGGGGCGTCCCTGATTAAATAAGGCCCTGATAGGCCATTGCGTGAAGCTGAGAATGTGAAGCCTGGTTGGCAGCAGAGACCCCAAGAAGACATTCGAGATGCCAGACCTGTGAGATATTTGCCGGGGAGAGCTGCATACAGGGAGTGGTACTGGCCTAAGAGAGAGATGTATGTTGCAAGCAAAGCTGGAAGAGCTGAGCCATCTAAGCCCTTTGGAGGTAAAGTCCCAGAAGTCGCACATGGAGCTACTGGACTTGGTTTTTGCCCTGCTGGTTTTCGTTCTTGTTTTGGTCCGGTATTTCCTCACTATGCCTCTGTTCCTCCCTTTTGGAATGGGAATGTGTATTCAGTTCCACTGTACGTTGGGAGTTTGTAATCTGCCTTTTGATTTTATGGGAGCTTACAGTTAGGAGATTGGCCTGAGTCTCGGAGGAGACCTTGGACTGTAGACTTTTGAATGGCATTGAAACTGGTAAAGACTATGGGGACTTTTAAGGTTGGACTAAATGCATTTTGCATTTTGTATGGTCAGGAGCCTATGGGGGCCAGGTAGTGGAATGTGGTGGTTTGAATGAGTGTTCCCCATAGGCTGTAAGTATTCAGACATTTGTCTCCAATTGGTGGCACTGTTTTTGGAGGTCTTAGAAGGTGTGGCCATGCTAGAGGAAGTATGTCACTGGGGGCAGGCTTAGTGAGTTTAACAAGCCTCGTGGTCTCCAGTCGCCCTCTCTCTCTGCTTCCTGTGCTCTTTATGAGATGTGACCCTCGGCTTGCTGCTCCAGCTCCAGCCGCTATGCCTCCTGCCACAATGGACTCTAATTCCCTGGAACAGTCAATCGTAAGCTCAAATAAACTCTTCCTTTTATAAGTTCCTTGGTCATGGTGTTTTATCACAGCAACAGAAAAGTGACTAATACTGCCCTGTTCATCCTTTCTCACTCAGGATGGAAGGAGAGCACTTCCTTTTTAAAAAAAATTTTTTTTAAATTTCTGTATGTATATGAATGTACTGTTTGCATGCAAGTTTGTGCATCCATGCCATGCAATGCTGCAGAGGTCAGAAGAGGGTGTCGGGTTCCCCTGTCACTGGAGTTCTCCTGGAATTGGAGTTTCAGACAGTTCTCGGCCGCCATGTGGATGCTGGGGATTGAACCCGGGTCCTCTGCAAGAGCGGTCGGCACTCTTAACCACTAGGCCATCTCTCCAGCCCTGGAGAGCACTTCTTAAGAGACAACGCACTGCATGTTCAAGGCTTGTGATTGGTGGAACTGGAAAGTGTATATACAAGGCTATGACTGGTCATAAGTATGCCTGCCTACTTTCTAGCTATATAAACAGACCATTTCTAAGACCTGTTGTGTTAGTCTAGAAAGCTTTTTCTGTGTACCTCCTCCACTCTTGGAAGATTAAACACAACAAAACCTTCTCTTGAATGATCTTTTATGGCGTATTTATTGTCTTTGTCACAGTAGAGTAGGCTGGCCCAGTAACACTGGGAATCCAGTGCTTCTAGGTCCATCACTCAGAGGTAGCAGCTAGGAAGCGACCCCTGAGTTTACAAATGCCTCTGAGTCCTACACTGTAAGGCTTTGACTTACTACAGAGCTAGGAAGCTGCTGAAAAATGCCAGAAGTTGGCCAAGAACAGACTGTGGAGACTGTGGACTATAAAAATCATGAAATGGTGGAGAGCTACAACTAAGACAAGAGTTCACTAAGGCCAGAGACAGGGAGCTTCAGTCACTGGAAGAGTTCCAGAGAGGAGCCTTGCGAGACTCCTAACACCTAAAGCTTGGGGGCTGTGACACCAGCTACTAGGCTTGAAAGCCTGGAGCTTGGTATTCTCTAAGTATCCAGAACAATACATATCCAGCGTTGAAAGTCTGGAGCTTGGTATGCTCTAAGTATCCAGAACAATACATATCCAGAGTTGAAAGTCTGGAGCTTGGCATGCTCTAAGTATCCAGAACAATACATATATAGCATTGAAAGCCTGGAGCCCTTAGTCTTTAGTTCTCAGGGCCTTGCTCTTTGTGGCTTCCATCTGAACAGAGCAAAAGGACCTGCAGCAGGCTGTTTGTGATACTATCAAATGCTTGTCCTTGGCAGAGTTGTTTCAGTGTCTCATTTTTTAAAAGTGGAGATATAAATAATAAAAGTACTCCCCTCATGGTAGTTGAGAAGCTTAGAAATGTATGAGAAACATATGCCTAGCATGTGGTGAGCAGGCTGTGTTAGCCACTGGAATTAAATATGCATACATTCTGCATGGATACGTAGAGTACCAAAAGTATAGTTCATACTCACATACCAATGGCTTTAAAAGTATGTGTTATCCTTTGGGGAAATAAATTTCAATTTTTGTGTTGAGAGCTTAGAGCAGTCTGTCTGGTTGATGATTCTATGGAAAATGAAACAATGCCCATCATCTCCGATATTTCAGTGCCCACCAGTGAGCCTTAGAAAACCAAATTCCAGTGTTAGCTCTGACTATGCTTTGAGGATTAGTCTTCTTCATATCTAGGAAAGGAGGATTTAAATACCAGTTGTGTTTCTTCCACATTGCCTTGTCTAATTTCTCTAATTGTCTTTGTAATACCATTGACTGCCTTGCATCCCCTGTTCCTTTGCAGTTCAGAGCTAAGCCCTTCCAACTGGAACTATCCACTCTGGCTTTTGAAATGCTGGCTTTCCAGCTGGGAATAAAGCTTGTGGGGAGCATGTGCAAACTCACAAAGCCTGCGATCATGAATTTCTGGTTTGCATTAGACCATCAGGGGTTATTGTTTTGAAGGCTCTGGAAGGAGAGCTCAGTCCCAGTGTGGCATGTATCCTCTCTGGGATGAGCCTTTTCTTTAAAATGGCTATGCATTTGACAGTTGTGAGTTTAGAAATCCCTTGGGTAAATCTTTAAATACAGTTCATCACCATTATGTATCAAATGGAGATCATCCGAATCCCTTGAAAGCACGCATGAAATATGTAATTGCCCTTGAAAATGAGCACAAGTAATTTGCTGGTAAATATTTGTTTCTCTAGACCACATCCTTCTTCCCTAGGCTGCAGCCTGTGCTCCACAGATGCTAGCAAAGCTCATTAGAAAAATTGGTTCACCGTGGTCCTAAGTCATGGCTACTTGTAAAGCTTTTTTTTTTTTTCCTGAATAAAAAGTAATAAGACAGGGTAAAGGATCTTTTATTCTTCCTACCATGAGTTTGACTGAGAGTCCCATCATTTCTGGCTGGTGCTCATTAGCCCTCATTTAATCACCCCCTCCTTCTCCTCCTCTTCTATACATTCTTATCTTCTGACCCTTTGATCTAAAAGTTCCCTTAGATTCCATTGTTCATTTCCCTCCAACTCCTCATCCAAAGCTGTTATATCTAGTTCCATTCACCTAGATATTCCTGAGTTTACAATTTAATTTGTGTACAAAATTAGGAGCAGCTTCATCAATTACTATGGGCTCTAGTGATCCCAGTGTGAACACTGGTTATTCCCCTGTCTTACCTCATTGGTACTGAAGTACCCAAGCATCTATATTTGTACATCTGTGTGGTTTGGTTCATTGCTTCAACTGTGTCTGGCTAATCTTTGTTTTCTACTGGCTGTTAGAGTATATATTAACTATTTTCTTATTTAAGGAGATGTCTAAAACAAATCTTATGTATTCCTTCAGATATAATCAACTAGCACAGACATGCTCAATATATGACATAGACCTGTGGCTGGCTTTCCCATTATCTACCAGGGCCAAGCTGTGAAAAAACACAGCAGAAAATGGAGAACTATGAGAGCTTGTCTTGATTAGCTGGGGAGTATGTGGAAGACAATAAAACAAAAATGCTTTCTATTTACTAAAAAAGATATAATGTTTGGAGGGAAATGTGTTGGGGAGTCCTGGGGTGAAGGAGGGGTGAGGGATAGATATGATCAAAATGTATTGCATACACGGACTTTTCAAGAAATACAAAAAGCGTTTTCCAACTATGGTTGTTTTTTCATGTTTTGCTTTATCAAAATAAATAGTAACAAGAAAAAGAAAACTGGCTGCATTTTGTTAGAAAAATCACCTAATTAAATATTACAAATGTACTCCTATGGATACATCAATGCAATTTGTCAGGTCTCACCTAAAAGGCCAGAGTTCTACAAAGGATTAATGACTTAATTTGATTGCAGTGCATCTGCTCATCTGCTAATGTATAACAATTTATGAATACTGCAATTATTCATAGCTATTTAAAGGGAGAATATTCCAACCATGCCTAACAAATCCATTATCCATGAAAACTGTATGTATTTAGATGATTCCTGGAGTAATAGCATTCTCTCTACACATGAAGATATTTTCTTGAAAACTTCAGTCTGTCACCACATCTCTGCGTTCTGACCTCAGTGATATTTATTTACCTTTATAACCCAAATGACCCTTCTTTACTTTATTTGTGGAATAGTGAGGAAAAGAAAAACTGGAGAATATTTACTTGCCAGGCTGAGAGCGTGAGATACTTTGTTTAAAAATTCTAGGAAAATCTTTTCCATTATGCTCTTTGTGAGACATTATGATAACACTGAGAAGCTGCTTGACCAGGATAAACTCCTTCTAATGCTTTTGCAATGTCTTTATTCACAGGCTCATCTCCTCATGGTCTCAAGATGGCTGTCATATTCCATACAGCATGAGTACATTCCAGTCAGAAAAGAAGGAAGGGTACAGAATCAGTTATGTGTGTCTCTTTGTGTAGGAAATCAAGAGAGTTTTCAGAAGGCCCCCAGCAAACAGTACATTGTCTATAGCCAGGATATATAGCCATTCTTTTTTTCATTTAATTTTTGTGATTTTCACACAACAAAATTTTATGGTATCTAGACCTCTTCCGCTATTCCCACCTCTGCTTATTCCCTCCTACACAATTTAATGTACTCTATTTATAACAAGGCCTATAGAGTCTAATTTGTGTCTCTGAATGTCCTTCCTGAGGGTTCATCCACTGGAGCTTGGTTAACCTGACAAGAGTCACACCCTTGAAAGAGACTCTCTCTGGCCCTCCCAGCATCCATCTGTTGCTAGTTTCCTTTGGTGGGACTGGAACTTCTTACCCACTTTCTCATGTCTCTGCTGGGACTCTTTTCTGGTTTGAGCTTGCATGGGACTTGCACATGCTCTGACCAATGTTGTAAGTTCATATGACCAGCTATCTGGAAAAACCTGTTTTCTTGTGGTCACCCCTCCCTCCCCCAGCTCTGGCTCTTATAATCTTTCAGCCCCTTCTTGCACAATGATCCCTAGATGCATTGGTATAACAGAAAGTCATTCAGAATCAGTTTAATGTAATTATTTAGTAGAAAGTTAGTATTAGTTTCTCCCCTATGTTCTGTGACCTGTTTAGCCTCAGGTTCCTAAGCCTGATAACAATGTCAGGTATGGGCTCCATTCTAGGAAGTGGACCTTACATCCAATTAAAGAATGATTGGTGTGGTGGTTTGAATGAGTGTCCCCCATAGGCTTTAAGTATTCAGACATTTGTCTCCAGTTGGTGGCACTGTTCTTGGAGGTCTTAGAAGGTGTGGCCATGCTAGAGGAAGTACGTTATTGGGGGCAGGCTTAGTGAGTTTAACCAGTCTTGTGGTCTCCAGTTGCTCTCTATCTCTCTCTCTCTGCTTCCTGTGTTCATTGCGAGATGTGACCCTTGGCTTGCTGCTCCAGCTCCAGGCACCATGACTCCCGCCACAATGGACTCTAATTACCTGGATCCGTCAATGGTAAGCTCATACAAACTCTTCCTTTTATAAGTTCCTTTGGTCATGGTGTTTTATCACAGCAACAGAAAAGTGACTAATACAGTTGGTTACTCCTGTAATATTTGTGCCAATATTGCACAGGTGAGCATATCTTGCCGGACCAGTTGTAGTAGTTCACAGGACTCACAGCTGGGTAAGGATGATGATTATTTTTTAGGAAAAAGTAATAATCATCCAGTAGCTTCAATAGTACCTTCCACCACTATGAACTCTAACCATTAGGGATGAGGCTCTGAAGTCGGCACCATCTTGATTTCTCCTTGTTTGTTCTACGGCTCATGTCCTCAGAGCCTAAGATGTAGGCTCTTACCATCCAGTTCTGGTGGGTAAGTAAGAGCAAGGACAATGCCAGTGTTGTGTGAGAATATATGAGACCCATGGTCCATGGCTTCTAGAGAGGAAGTCCATTCCTGGTATTGAGGGTTTTTTTTTCCATTAACCTATGATGTCTAGAAAGGGTAATGTGCCCATTATAGGATAACTCCTTTTAATCTCTTTTATAATGTATTTGTATATACTTTAATATGTTTCTGTAGTGGGATGTTTCCATATGGGTTTTCCTAAAGGGCTTTGGTGTTACTTGTCCATCCCTATTTTCCCTCCTGGGCCCTGCCCTCCCATTCCCACCTTATTTATGCCTTCCTAACTTAATGTTTCCCTTTCCTTCTTTGTAACATTGCATTTCATGGTCTATCCCAGGAAGCCTCTCCCCACCCACCATGGCCATTTATTGGTTTCTTGAAATATGTGTATCTACGACTTCAAAGCTAACTTCCAGCTATGAGAGAGACCATGAGATGTCTGTTTTTCTGAGACTGGGTCACCTCACCTGGGATAATTGTTTCTACTTCCATCCATTTACCTGAAAATTTAATAATTTTGATATTTTGGGGGTATATTTTTTGAGGCAGGGTCTCCCTGTAGCCCCAACTGGCCTGGAACTCACTCTGTAGACCAGGCTGGACTTGAACTCACAGAGATCTGCCTCTGCCTCCCGAGTTCTGGGATTAAAGGCATGTGCCACCACACCTGGCTTTATAATTTTGATTTTATTTTTTATTTTTTTTAACATTTTTTTATTGATGCTTTGTGCATTTCATACATCATTTTCCAATTCAGTTCAGGCATATTTTCCTTTCCCTTCCCCCCCACCCCACCCCATCCCAGATCATGCATTCTGCCATAACTGTCCTGCATCTTTCTCTCAGGTTTTTTTTTTTTTTTCAGTTTGTGTATAAGTGAAGGCCACCCATGATTAGCCAAAGCATCCTTCGGTAAAACCAATTATTGCAGGCTGTCTGATCCGCCAAACCCCCACAGCCCCCTTCCAGCGGGGGTGATGGGTTTATGTTCAAGTCAAGTTGATCAAAAGATGTCCCAGACATCATTGCGTAGTTTTCACCAATCACGATTAACAATAGAATCCAATGCGTAGCACTCTTAACATTTCTCCACGGTCACCGCCCTCTTCCACAGATGTTCCGTCTCAGGCTTAGGAAAGAGGGGCACAGGTGGATTAGAAGAAAGTCAACAGCTGGCACTATCGTCTCTGGACTGTTGTCTCTTGAACTCCTGGGTCAAGCCCTCGAGCTGTTGTTCCTTTCTTTAGCGGCTGAACAGGATTCTCCAGAATAACCTTTGATCCTACTAATACGCACAACAATTAGATATATGGTATTTATAACAAAAAATAGTTTATGGTAGGCTTAACTTACTAAAGGCTATTGAACACATATGTTTGGATGATAAGTTAATCCATGAATACATTTCTTCTGTTAAACTATGCAGGGTCTACCTTGCTATAAATTCTCTACCTTAGAGGATAAGCTGAGCATCACCTGAGGTTATTCCTCCACAGGAGAAGCATAGCCAATTACGATTCGGATCATACAGCATATGGCTGCCTCTGTTGTATAGTATTTCCAGGCAGGTGTTGTGTAGCTGGTGCTGACGGTTGAGGCTTGCTTGACTCAAGGAGACCCGTATTTGCTTTATTGGTTTAGTGGCCTTTGGTAACACTCTCTGGTATTCCAGAGGCCATCTGTACACTTGCATGTGTGGTCTCAATACATCTTTCCCATGTTAATGTCAGGTCTTCAGCAGCAGGGCCTTATTGCCTCTCTTCTTGCAGGTATCCCAGTTTAGAGGCAAGGAGCCTTTACCTTTTGTGGCGCCTTGGATCCCCTGGCCAACATCTCCCTGGTAGAATAATCCATTGTTGATGTCAGAGCTCCTGTATTGATATATTTTGCTTAAGTGCATAGCTTAAGGACTTTAGTATTAAAGAGCTGAATAATACGCCATTGTATATGTACCACACTTTCATTATCCATTCGGCAGTTGATAGACATCTATGTTGTTTCCCATTTCTTGCTGTTCTGAAAAAGTTAGCATGAACGTGGATGAATAGGTATTTCTGTTCTAGAGTATAGAGTCTTTGGGGTATATGCCCAAGAGTGGTATAGCTGGATCATGGTAGATCAATTTTAAGCTTTTTGAGGAATGTCCACATTGATTTTCACAGTGCTTTCTCTACTTGCACTCCCACAAGCAGTGGATAAGTGCTTCCCTTTCTTTATATCCTTTCCCGGGATTTGTTGTTTGTGTTTTGGCTCTTTGCCTTTCTGAGAGTAAGATGAAATATCATAGTGGTTTTAATCTGCATTTCCATGATGACTAAAGATGTTCAATATTAAAAAAGTATTTTTCAGTCATTTGTGTCATTAGAGAAATCCCTGTTCATCTCCTTGGCCCACTTTTTACTTTTTTTTTTTTTTTTGATAATTAGGTTTTGAGTTCTTTGTATATTCTAGATACTAAACCTCTGTCAGAAGTATAGATGGTATTTTTCCCATTCTGTGAGTAGCTTCTTTACTTGAATGAAGATGTCTTTTGATATACAGAAGCCTTTTATTTCATGTGGTCCTATTTCTCAATTGTTAGACCTAATGCTTATGCTACAGAAGTCCTGTTCAGAAAGTCCTTTCCTATAAATCCAAGCATATTCCCTACTTTACTCTCTATCAGATTAGGGTATCATATCTTATGTGAAGATTCTTGATCCATTTGGAGTTGAGTTTTGTACATGCTAAGAGCTAGGGATCGTTTCATTCTTCTGCATGTCACTATCCACTTTGATCTGCACCATTCGTTGAGCATGCTGTCTTTTCTCCAGTGTGTATTTTAGCTCCTTTTTTGGGGGGGGTATCTGTAAACATGTGGATTTAAATCAGTGTCCTTAATTTTATTCCACTGATCAATGTGTCTGTGTTTATACCAGTCGCATGCTGTATTTATTACTGTAAATCTGTAGTATAATTTGAGATCAGTGATGGTAATGCCTCCAGTGCTTCTTTTGTTGTTTAGGATTACAGTGGCTATCTTGTTTTTGTATTTCCATTTGAACTTTGAGACTTTTTTTTTACAATTTCTGTGAAGAATTGTGTTGGAATTTCAATGGATATTACTGAATTTGGAAATTGCTTTTGGTAGGACAGAGATTTTTGCAGTATTAGTTTTACTGATTCACAAGCACAAGTGGTCATTCTATCTTCTGATATCTTCAATTTCTTTTCCAGTGTCTTAAAGTTTTTATTGTACAGTCTTTTACTTCCTATGTTAGGCATATTCCAAGATATTTTATGGATTTTGAGACTTTCATGAACAGGATTGTTTCCCAGATTTCTTTCTCATTGTGTTTGTTGTTTCATAAGAAGGCTACTATTTGGGGGGGGGTGCTAATTTATATTCTGTTACTTTGCCAAATGTATTTATCAAATTTAGGAGTTTTCTGGTATAGTCTCTAGGATCCTTTATGTATAGAATCATACCTGCAAATAAAGATAGTCTGAGTTCTTCCTTCCTAATTTGAATCCCTTTTATCTCCTTCACTTGTCTTATTGCTCTAGCTAAGACTTCAAATACTATGTTGGACAAGAATGGAGAAAGTGTTCTGCAGTTTATGGGGAATGTTTTGTATTTTTTCCATTTAGCATGATGTTGACTGTGAGCTTGTGGCATATTGCCTTTGTTATGTTGCGATATGAAACTGTATGCCTAGGTTCTCTAAGACTTTTTTATCATGATGAATGTTGGATTTTGTCAAAAGTGTTTTATACATCTAATGAGATGATCATGTGGTTTTTGTTCTTGAGTCTATGTGGTGGAATATATTTATTGATTTATGTGTGTTGAAACATCCCTACATCTCTGGGATGAAGCCAACTTGACCATGATGGATAATCTTTTTGATGTATTCTTGCATTCAGTTTATGAGTATTTTATTGAGAATTTTTGCATCTACGTTCATCAGAAATATTTCTCTATAATTTTATTTTTATTGGGTCTTTGTTTTGTATTAGAGTAATACTAGCTTTAAAGAAGGAATTTAAATGTGTTCCTTCATTTCTACTCATTTCTACTTGACAGAGTAATTTGAGAAGTATTGGTATTAGTTCTTCTTTGAAGGTTTGGAAGAATTCTATGCTGTACCATCTCATCCTTGATTCTTTTTTATTTTTTATTTTTTGGTCTTTTTTGAGACAGGGTTTTCCTTTAGTCCCAGCTGGCCTGGAGCTTGCTATGTAGACCAGGCTGGCCTTGAACTCACAGAGATCCGCCTGCCTCTGCCTCCCGAGTGCTGGGATTAAAGGTGTGCACCACCATTCCCCGCCTAAGACAATTCTTAGCTGCCATGTGGGTGGTAGGAATCCAACCCCGGTCCTCTGCAAGAATAGTCAGTGCTCTTAATCACTGAACCATCTCTCCAGCCCCTAGTTGGGAGATTTGTGTGTGTTTGTGTGTGTGCACTTTTATTGATATTTTGTATATTTCAATTCAGTTCAGGCATATTCCCCTTTCCCTTCCCCACCCCAGAACATGCATTCTGCCATAACTGTCCTGCATCTTTCTCTCAGTCTTTTTCTATGCTTAGGAATTCACATTTTCTTCCATTAATTTACTCTAAAATATGGATACATACTCTCCACCCATATACAGTAATTAAAGAGTCTGAAAATAAGTGGTGGGAGGATTCTAGAGCCCACTGAGAAATTCACATTATAACAACATAGTTGCTTTCAGATAAACAGAAATACAGCAATAATGTTGTTCAGCTTGCCTTTCATCTGGGGGATTTGGTGTTAGCAAGCACAAATGAGGGAAGCTATTAGTCATTTGTTTTTCTGGGACTGTGTTACTTCACTCAGCATAATGGCTTCGAACTCCATCCATTTACCTGCAAAGTTCATAATGCCATCTTTGTTTACCATAGAATAGTACTCCACTGTGTAGATGTACCACATTTTTGTCATCCACTCATCTGTTGAGGGGCATTTGGGTTGGTTCCAGCTCTTTGCTATTGTGAAGATAGCTGCAATAAACATGGATATGCGTGTATTTTTGTGCTAGGATGAGTCTTTTGGGTATATACCCAGGAATGGCATGACTGGGTCAGGTGGTAGGCTCATCTGAGTCTTTTACGGGTTCTCCACACTGCCTTCCATAGTGGTTGTACAAGTTTACATTCCCACCAGCAGTGGATGAGTGTTCCCCTTTCCCCACAACCTCTCCAGCATCTGTTGTATTTTGTTTTATTGATCTTAGCTAGCCATATTGGAGTGAGATGATATCTGAGAGTGGTTTTAATTTGCATTTCCTTATTATTAATGATGTTGAACACTTTTTAAGATGTTTCTCAGCCATCTTTAATTCCTCACTGGTGAAGTCTCTGTTCAGCTCTTTACTCCATCTTTTGAGTAGGTCATTTTTCTTCTTCTTTGTTTTTTTGAGTAGCTTATATATTCTTTACATTAATGCTCTGTTAGATGTATCACTGCTAAAGATTTCCTCCCATTCTGTGGGTTTTCTCTTCACCTCCTTGATTGTTTCTTTCGCTGTACAGAAGCTTTTGAGTTTGATGAGGTCCCATTTGTCTACTGTTGAACTTATTTCCTATGCAGCTGCTGTCTTATTTAGAAAGTCTTTTCCTACACCTATGTCTTATAGGTTGTTGCCAACTTTTTCTTCTATTACCTTCAGGTTTTCAAGTTTCACGTTGAGATCTTTGATCCACTTGGAGTTGATTTTTGTACAGGGTGAGAGGTAGGGATTTCATTTTGTTATACAAATGATGATCCAATTTTTCCAGCACCATTTGCTGAAGATGCTATCCTTCCTCCACTGAGGGTTTTTCCCCTTTGTCAAATAAGAGGTGGCTGAAATTGTATGAGCTCAAGTTTGGATCTTCAATTTTGTTCCACTGGTCAATGGGTCTGTTTTTGTGCCAGTACTAGGCTGTCTTTATGAATATGGCCCTGTAATATAGTTTGAAGTCTGGTAGAGCAATCCCCCCTGTATTACATTTTTCACTCAGGGTTGCTTTAGCTATTCGGGGGTCTTTTGTTTTTTCCATATGAATTTAAGGATTTTTTTCCAAGTCTGTGAAGAAGCTCATAGGGATTTTGATTGGGATTGTGTTGAATCTGTATATCAATTTGAGTAAAATGGACATTTTTACTATATTAATTTTCCCAATCCATGAGCATGGGGGGTCTTTCCATCTTTTGATAACATTTTCAATCTCTTTCTTCAGGAGTTTAAAATTTTTGTTGTAGAGGTCTTTGGTATCTTTGGTTAAGTTTGTTCCCAGGCATCTTATTACATTTGAAGCTATTGTGAGTGGGAAGGTCTTCTTATAGTCCTTCTCTACTTATTTATTGTTGGTGTAAAGAAAGGCTACGATTTTTCTAGGTTTATTTTGTATCCTGCCACTTTACTGAAACTCTTAATCATTTCTAGAAGTTTTCTGGTGGAGTTTTTAGCATCCCTTAGGTAAACTATCATATCATCTGCAAAAAAGGATAGCTTAACTTCTTCTTTTCCAATTAGTACTCCTTTAATTTCCTTCTCTTGTCTTATTGCCATAGCAAGTGTTTCAAGCACTATGTTGAAGAGAAGTGGTGATAAGGGGCAGCCTCGCTGGGTTCCCACCTTTAAGAGAAATGGTTCCAATTTTTCTCCATTTAGGATGATGTTGGCAGTGGGTGTGCTATATATGGCTCTGATCATGTTGAGGAATGTTCTTTTCAGTCCTATTCCCTCCAGGACTTTAAACATGAAGAGATGTTGGATCTTGTAAAAGGCTTTTTCTGCATCAATTGAGATGATCGTGTGGTTTTTGTCTTTCAGTCCATTTATGTGTTTTATGTTGTTTATTGATTTACGTATGTTGAACCATCCCTGCATCTCTGGTATGAATCCAACTTGATCATGATGGATGATCTTTTTGATGTGGGTCTGTATGAAATTTACAAGTATTTTGTTGAAAATTTTTGCATCTATGTTCATTATTGAGATGGGTCTCTAGTTTTCTTTTTTGCTTGTATCTTTGCCTGGTTTTGGTATTAGAGTGATGCTGGCTTCGTAGAAGGAATTTGGGAGAATTCCCTCCATTTGTATCCTCTAAACAGTTAGAATAGCAATGGTTATAGGACCTCTTTAAATGTTTTATAGAATTCTGCTATGAAACCATCTGGACCAGGGCTTTTATTAGTTGGGAGGTTTTTAATTACATCTTCAGTTTCCTCAAATATTATGGGTCTGTTTAAGCTGTCAATCTCTTCTTGGTTAAGCTTTGTTGGTTCACAGAATTTCAGATATTCATCCATTTCTCTTAGGTTTTCAAATTTAGTGGAGTATAGGTTTTTGAAGTTTTCCCATTTGATTGTCTGGATCTTTTCTTTGTTGTGATGTTTCCCCTTTTATCACAAATACTATTGATTTGGAGTTACTCTCTCTTTTTTTGGTTAACTGGGCTAGAGGTCTGTCTATTTTGTTTATCTTTTCAAAGAACCAACTTTTGGATTCATTTATTTTATGTATTGTTTTCTTTGTTTTTATTTCATTGATTTCTGCTCTGATTTTTTATATTTCTTGCTGTCTCTTGGGTTTAGGGTTCATTTGTTGCTGTCTTTCAAGTGTTTTTAACTGCAGTGTTAGATCATTTATTTGTTCCCTTTCTGTTTTTTTTTTTTTTTTTGATGTGGGCACTTAGAACTATAAATCTCCCTCTCAAGACTGCTTTTAAAGTATCCCACAGGTTTTGTTGTGCTGTACTGTCTTTTTCGTTCTATTTCATGAATACTTTTATCTCACTTTTTATTTCTTCCCTGACCCATTCATTATTCAGGATTGGGTTGTTTAGTCTCCATGTGTTCTTGTAGGTAGTTGGACTTATTCTGGTGATCATATTGAGCTTTATTGAACTGTGATCTGATAGAATGCATGGAATAATTTCTATCCTTTTGTATTTGTTGAGGATCCTTTTGTGCCCCAGTATGTGGTAGATTTTGGAGAATGTTCCATGAGGTGCTGAGTAGAAAGTATATTCTCTGGTATTTGGGTAGAATATTCTGTAGATATCTGTGAGGTCCATTTGGTATATTGTATAGTTAAGTTCTGATGTCTCTCTGTTTATTTTTTGTCCTGTTGATCTATCCAAGGGGCTCAGTGGGGTGTTGAAATCCCCCACCATTAGTGTGTTAGGATTAATCTGTGTCTTGAGGTCCTGCAGAGTTGTGTTTATAAAGTTAGGTGCACCCGAGTTTGGTGCATAGACATTTAGGATTGTGAAGCCTTCATGGTCCATTGTTCCTTTGACAAGGATGTAATGGCTCTCTTTGTGTCTTCTGATTAATTTTACTTTGAGATCTGTTTTGTCTGATATTGGAATAGCCACTCCAGCTTGTTTCTTGGTATAATTTGCTTGGAATATTTTTTCCATCTTTTCACTCTAAGGTGGTGTCTGTCTTTGAGGGTGAGATGGGTTTCTTGTAGACAGCATATAGAAGGATTCAGTTTCCTAATCCATTCTCCCAGTCCATGCCTTTTGATTAAGGAATCTAGACCATTAGTAGGTTATTATTAAGAATTTAGACCATTAGTAGGTTATTATTAAGAGATGTGTTTTTCTTTCTTTTACTTTATTTTTTGTTTGCATTCTTGGTCTAGGTTTTCATTTACTCTGTTATGATTTCTCTCTTTAATTGATTAGGGATAGTTGCTCCTTTCCTCTGTTCTTTGGTTTTCTTCGAGGATTTTCTGAAGTGTTGGTTTCTTAGACATGTATTCTTTCATCTTGTTCATGTCTGAAAGATTCTTCTTTCTCTTTTAACTATAATTGACATTTTTTCTGGGTATAGTGGTCTGGGTTGTCATCTAAAGTCATTTAGTACTGGGAATACTTTGGTCCACATTCTTCTAGCTTTCATAGTTTGCACTGAGAAGTCAGCTGTGATTCTGATGGGTTTCCCCTTATATGTTACTTGTTGTTTTTCTCTTCTGGCTTTCAGTATTTTGTCTTTGTTTTGAGTATCTAGTGTCTTAACAATTATATGGTGTGGGGAATTTCTTTTCTGGTCCTGTCTATTTGGTGTTCTATGTGCTTCTTGTATTTGTATGAGTTTGTCTTTTTTCAGTTTGGGGAAATTTTCTTCTATTATCCTGTTGAAGATCTGGTCAATAGTGTTGTCTTGGGATTCTTCTCCTTCCCCTATCCCTATGATGTGGAGTTTTGGTATTTTCATAGTGTTCCACATTTCCTGGTTGTTCCACTCTTGTGTGGAACAACAAGGAATTTTTTTTTTAATTTTTTATAATCTTTACTTGAGCATTCTAGTTGGTCCATGTTATCCTGCAGGTATGATATTCTTTTTTCTGCTTCTTTCATTCTGCTTCTGTGGCTTTTTCCCATCCTTTCTTGTTGATTGGCTGAATGTTCAACTTCCTTTTCATTTCATCCTGTGATTTCTTTAGTATTTCCACTTCCTTCTGGAGCCTGTCATTCTCATCTTGTAGCTCCTTGGTTTGCTGGTCATTTTCTTTTTTCATTTCAGCCTGGGATCTTTTCAGCATTTCCACTTCCTTCCAGAGTTTGTCGTTTTCTCCCTTTAGTTCTTTCCAATGTTTTTCATTTTCTCCCTCTAGGTCCTTCTTGAGTTTTTCAATCTCTCCCCTTAGTTCTTTCTAACATTTGTCAATATCACCCTCTTGGTACTTCTTGAGTTTTTCATTCTCTTCCTTTAGTTCTCTAATTTCTTTGAATATGTCTACAATTGTTCTTCTAAAGTCCATGTCTTGGTTTCCTTCCAGGGAGATCTCATTGTAGGAGTCTTAAGTAGGGTTGATAGATTTCATTGTAGATTAATTATGAGCTTTTCCCTTTGTGTGTGTGTGTGTGTGTGTGTGTGTGTGTGTGTCTTTGGCATGTGGATTTGTTTGTTTATTTGTTTCTTTGGGTTCTGGTGCCTCAAGGTTGCTACCCTATTGGCCATCTCATCAACTCATGCCACATGCTGGGTGTATGCTGGTGTGGTGCATGTCTGACTCTGCCCATGTCACATGCTGGGACCTGAAGGTTGGAAGGTCCTGGGTGATCCCAAGCCTCTACCAGGCACAGAGGTGCCCAAAGCACCCAGGCAGGCAGGCCTCACCTGGACTTTTTCATGCTGTTGTTCTGCAGGATGCAGGTGAAGTCTGCTCGCCCCACTGAGAGATTTTAATTATTCCATCTATCTCATTGGTTGTTATGTGTCTATTTATGTCATTTTGATTTAATTTTGGTAGGCCATACATTTCTATACAGTTATCCATTTCATATATATATATATAATATATATATATGCCTGTATTGCCTGCATGTGTGTGAGTGCACCTGTGTCATGCAATACCCGTGGAGTCAGAAGAAGGCATCATATTGCCCTGAAACTGGAGTTACAGATGGTTGTTTACCATCATGTGGGTGTTGGAAATTGAATCTGGATCCTGTGCAAGAGCAGATAGTTCTCTTAACCCTGAGCTATCTCTCCAGCCCCACCTATTTCTTTTTTTTGGGGGGTGTGGTCTTTTTGAGACAGGGTCTCCCTGTAGCACCAAGCTGTCCTGGAACTCACTATGTAGACTGGCTGGCCTTGAACTCACAAAGATCCTCCTGCTGAGTGCACAGAGCTTAGACTGGGGATTTTCCAGGACCACCTGAAGCACAGATCTCTTCACAACAGCGAAGAGCTGGAACCAACCCAAGTGCCCCTCAACTGACGAGTGGATAGAGAAAATTCGGTACATCTACACAATGGAGTTCTATGCAGCAGTAAAGAAAGATGACATCATGAACTTTGCAGGTAAATGGATGGAACTGGAAGATATCATGTTAAGTGAAGTAACACAGTACCAGAAAAACAAACAACAAACGGTATCCCTAATTGGTGGATGCTAGCACCAATTACCTAGTTGTAAGGTAAACTGAGCAACGTTAATGTTATATTCCTTGTGATCTGAAAACAGCTGTGCTCTTATATTGTGAATCCCTTAACAGGTTCTAGAACTAAGCTACCTTTTATTTTCAGAGTTAAGAATTTTTGGTAGATGGATGGAGGATATGTATGCATATTTTAGAGTAATGTAAGATTTGGGGCTGGAGAGATGGCCTAGGGGTTAAGAGCGCCGACTGCTCTTACAGAGGACCGGGTTCGATCCCCAGGACCCACATGGCAGCCGAGAATCGTCTGAAACTCCAATTCCAGGAGAACTCCAGTTCCAGGTGAATCCAACACCCTCTTCTGACCTCCACGGCATTGCACGACATGGGTGCACACACCTGCATGCAGACAGTACATTCATACACATACTGAAATAAATAAAAATAAGATTAAAAAAAATCAAAGGAATGTGGGAAAACTAGTTTTTTATGACATTATGTCTAACCACAGTATTTATTTTATGGGAGTACTTCTTAGTATTTCTTATACAAGGCTTCTTGAGCTTTTGTTCAAGCCTTTTCTTTTTTTTTTTTTTTTTTTTTTCAATTAATTTATTTCTGTATGTGAATTAATGTACTGTCTGCATGCAAGTCTGTGCACCCGTGTCGTGCAACGCCGCGGAGGTCAGAAGAGGGTGTCGGATTCCCCTGGAACTGGAGTTCTCCTGGAATTGGAGCTTCAGACGGTTCTTGGCCGCCATGTGGGTGCTGGGGATCGAACCCGGGTCCTCTGTAAGAGCGGTCGGCGCTCTTAACTGCTAGGCCATCTCTCCAGCCCTGTTCAAGCCTTTTCTAAAATATTATAGAATAGTTAAAAGTATCAGGTTGGTGTAACTTAGCCTTTCTGGATGCTTAATGACCATACTTGATGCCCATACCAATTTGGCCAAGGGTCATAAGGGATAACTTTGTTCCTTGCCCTCAGAGGTCAACTAGGTCCCAGGGGACTATGCATGGGGGCATCTCTTGAAATGTCCTGCAAATGTAAGTCTCCAGTCTTCCTGGGCAGGGAGGTCTTGGAGATCCACTAGTGGGACTTCAGCCAGTGTCCAGTCTATAAAGAAAGTCTGTTCATTCTTCAGAAAGGGAAGCCTGGTCTAGCAAGACCTGAATTTGTCCTCAAGTGTATGGAACTGGTGATTGAAAAGCCAAAAGCATCCAGGGGCTTCCCCCCCTCACCAAACCTGAGTGACCCTTGAGGACCAGATCCTCAACTAACCTTGAGAAAAAAACCTTGGTTAATCTGGGCTAACTGTGTGGCCTTAAACATCCAAAAGAAAAGTATGAGTGTAATGCTTACACGTATGTAAGTGTACCCATGTTGTCAGATGCCCTGGAACCAGTGTAATGGATAGCTGTTACCCACCTTGTAGGTGCTGGTAATCAAGTCCAGGTCTTCCACAAGAGCAGCCAATACTTTTATCCACTGAGTCACCTCACTATCCACAGGGGGTTATGTTGTAAGGGGAAAGTGATGGTAGGAAAACTCAAGTACTATTTTTAAATAGGTGATTAAACTTAGGGTCTCATGAATGGTAGGCAAGAATTGTACCACTAAGCCCTATCAGCAGCCCACAATTTAAGTTCATACCCACTTGTGATTCTCTGGCTATGAGAAGTGCTAGGATCCAATGTCTAGAGGGTTTTAAAGGTGTCTATGTAATGTGAGATGAGATCTTTGGAGGGCTGAGGTTTGTAAGGAGTGGTGTTAAATCTTGCTGAAGTATGAATAGGGAGATAGCTGCAGGTAGGCAGGGAAACAGAAAGAAGTTCAAACTGAATTTTATGTGGCAGCTTTATTACTCTGGAATGCTTGGTTTGATCAAACACCCATCTAGACATCATCATGAAAGAAAGTTCTTTTAAAATATTTTTAAACATTTAACTCAGTAGGCTTCAAGTAAAGTCGATTACCTTCTATGTAATTGGACTTCATCCAATCAAGAGAAAGCCTTAAGAACAAAGACTGAAGTTTTTTCACTAAACCAGAAAGGAAAGAGATTTGAATTTTCCTAGTGACTGCAACATAAAAATTCTACCTCAGTCTCTGGTTCTCGGCTTTAAGACTGCAAACTCAACCACTGCAGATTACCATTTACCTGTTGTATAAATTTTGAGCTTGCTAGCTCTCACATTCATGCTAGCCATGCATAAAGTCTCTTTTTCTGAAGAATTCTGACTAATGTAGTACCTGAAGAAGACTTTAGCAGAGGAGCTATGTAGGAACCATATGTGCAAATGCCTTAAGGTGGGAGGAGGCAGCTTTGTGGGAACAGAAAATGAGTAGCATTGATGGAAAGCCAGTGGATGAAGGCTGCCAGATTTTGTGTTGAGAAGTCATTTTGTCATAGTTGGTACTTATTATTTTTTCTGTATATGTGAGGAGTGTGTTGTGTGTGTGGTGTTGTATACACATGTGTATAAAGGTACACATGCTGAGACCAGGAAAGAGTGTCAAGCATCGTCTTCTTTCACTCTCCACCATGTTCCTTTGAGGCAAAGCCTCTCACTGAACTGGGAGCTCATATTGCAACTGAATTAAAACTCAAAAACCTTTAAATAAAAAAAACATTTTATCTATATTTTTATTTTATGTATATTAGTGTATTGCCTGCATGCATGTAAGTGCACCTGTTTTATGCAATGCTGGTGGAGGTCAGAAGAGGACATTGAATTCCCCTAGAACTGGAGTTATGGATAGCTGTTAACACCATGAGGATGCTGGAATTCAAACCCAAATCCTCTGCAAGAGCAGCCAGTGGTCTTAACCTCTGATCCATCTCTCCAGCCCTAAAATTCAAAATTTTGTATTATGAAGTGCTTACAAATTCTGCTTCTTATGTTTTTGCTACTATCTAAGATGCTCATAAATCACTTACAAATTACGTTATATGTCACTTAACAGTGGGGACACATTCTAAGACAGGCATCATTAAGCAATTTTGTCATTGGTGAACATCAGAGTATACTTAAAAAAAACAAGAACTGTGATTGTTGCAGGAGAAGCACAGCATATTGTTTTATGGTCATTTTTGTAGTAGGAATAATATTTTAGCACTGGATATTGAACTTAGGGAGTTGAACATGCTAGGCAAGGGCTCTACCATTGGGCTTTATTACCAGTCTAGTAAACTTTTGAAAGAAATAAGTAGAAGTACATTTAGAGATCAAAAAGTATAGTGTAGTAGGGCATGGTGGCCCACGCCTTTAATCCCAGCACTCAGGAGGCAGAAGAGGACGATCTCAATGAGTTCCAGGCCAGCCTGATCTACATAGCGAGTTTCAGGACAGCTGGTGCTACAGGGAGACGGTGTCTAGCTGTTAAGAGTGCTGACTACTCTTGCAGAGGACCCGGGTTTGATCCCCAGCACCCACATGGAGGCTGAGAACTGTCTTTAACTCCAGTTCCAGGGGAATCCGACACCCTCTTCTGACCTCTGCGGCATTGCATGACATGGGTGGATAAAACTACATGCAGACAGTACATTCATACACATAAAGACAGTACATTGATACACATACAGAAATAAATAAAAAAATAAAATTAAAATAAATAAATAAAATTTAAAAAGATAAAAAAACAGAAACAAAAATTAAAAAGTATAGCATAGGCAGCTGATATTTGAGTCTCCTCTCAGCTACGGAGAGTTGTTTCTTTTCCGTAAACTTTGCTTGTTTTACATTCCCAAAGGAAAAGTAAGGTGCAGTAAATTTGTAAACCAGTAAGAGAGTGGTTGATTCTCGAGTCCTATGTCCTGTATATAATTGTCTGTGCTATTCTTCATACTGGCAGTGCAGTAAGTCTTTGACACCAGCATCACCACAAACATGTGAGGGATGCTTTGTGCTATGATGTTATGAAGGTTTCAGACTCACTAGGCAACAGGAAGAGATCCCAAAGAAAAGGGAAATACACCTATCCTCCCAGAGGACATAGATGGAATATGTTTGGTTGGTGGGAGACTGAATCAAGAACCAGGAGGGCCCATCAGTGAGTTATGGGAGAGTCAAGGAACTCCCAGAATTCCAAGGGAGATGAAGTCTCAGAGAGTTGGCGTGAGCTGAACCTGGGAACCTCTTCCACCATTTTGTGTGAACAGAAAAGGGCCGGTCAATGGTGTGGATATGTGGCTGTGGGTGTATGTAGCTCAGTGGTCGAACATGTGCCTAGCAGATTAGCATGAACAAAGGGCTGGGTGCAATCACAAGCACCCAAAATAAAATTAGAAACAGAAAAAAGAAAATGGCTGGTCAGCCTGGAATGTAGAAAGTAGAAGCCCAGGGAAGTGGTGCTCGGAGAGTGAGAGCTCCCATGTCTGTGGCACGTTCCTGCAGGAGATAGACAGGCCTGCTCAACACAGCCACACATCTGCTAAGGTCCCAGAAGGGCAAAAACCGAACTCTCCCTGAGCCACAAAGAATCTGTATTAGAAAATGACTGTTCACTTAACTGCATCTAGGGGAGAGATCCACAGCTCAGCCAAAAAGAGGATTAGGACTTGTCTAGCAGATATGCTTCAATGAAAATTAATATGCTGGCAATTTATTCTCTTCCTGTGACTCTTGCAGACTTAGTTAACAAGGGTTTCCTTCTAACATACCACTGAGTTTCTGAAGTTATGAATGTGAGGACAAGGCTGTATGTCATAATTCATTCATTCAGGTGACTTATGAGTCAGAACGTCTTTGATTTTTCTATAAAGCCACAATTTTTTTCTTTGCTTTATCAAAGGATGCCTGTCTACGGAAGTGTCAAGAGCATAATCAAGCAAGGAGTATGATGTAAAAGAGACTGGGGAAGACATCCTCATGTGAGCTGTGGGTTGAACTGGGATTAGAAGATCTCCAGGACTCCCTGGATAGGAAGGGTGAGGGTTAGGCTGATCAACGGGGAACAGAAGAATGCATTGCCACTTTCTCTCCACTAAATAACCCTGTCTGAAATCTCACAGACAATGCTGCAATAATTAGAACTGTGAGTGCAAAACACAGAAGCTGAATCAGGTTAGTGCTTTGTCAGTCTGCAGGCACAACACTGAGAGTTCCCTCAGAGATTTAGCAACATATTGCACGAAGTGAAATTAATCCATTGGAGCCACAAATTGACATGTGTACATGCGACGAATCCACAGACTGCTGTGTGCTTTAGAAGAGGAATCTCAAAACGCATGCAAACGCTTGTGCATGCACTCCGTCCTCCAAGCAAAACCTCATTCATAGTGTTTCCTTTAGCATTGTCAGACGAGGACAAGGCCCTGAAACATGTGTGCTGCTGACCTTTACAATCTGATGTGTTGCTGACTGCACCCCTGGATAGATCTGAGGAAGCTGTGTAACCAGCTGACTGCTTTATTATGGTTTGCCATTCTAAGCTTAGAGGAGGCCCTGATTCTAATAGCCAGTGACAAAACCCAGAGATTCTTGTTCTTGTTGCCTGCTGAGTTACATTGCCTTCTGGGCACAGTCAGAGTTGCCAGTTACTTTAATGAAAATTACAAGCCTGTTAGAAGGATTAGCAGGTGGTACTGCTGATAAGAAGTCCTAGATTACAAGGCTGCTCCTCAACTTTTGGCTTCAGAGTTAAAATCATTCTTTTTGTTTAAAGTATTTTTTACAGAAGACAGCCCTTTGAATTTTGTGACTTGACACTCTTGCCTGCAGTAAAGGATTGTGTGGTTATGCCATGAATTTAGGATCATTACTGCAACCAACCTTGATTGCAGTAATGATCCATCCTACAGCAGATTTTCTGCTGTTGTGAACAGAAAGGAGCTTCAGACTGGCTCAGGTATATGAAATTCAACAGTTCATATTTGACTCTGGAAGCCCAGCCATGGAAGCTTTGAAAATTATACCTTGTTGAAGGTTTAGGTAAATCAGGCACCTTTCTGACCCAGGGATTCCTTCAGACTTATCAATACTTTGCTCTCAGAAATAACAAAGAAGGTTTTGTGCTGAAGAGCCAGAGGACTTTGCTGGAGGAGTGTGCTTGACAGAGAATGTGCTATAGCCTTGTAGAAAAAAGAAAATGGAGGAGCCCTGTATAAGACAGTTAATGTGGTGTGCCAGCTTCTCACTCACTCCGTAGGGCTGAATTGAGCATCAGACTGCTGGCTTTGTTTAAGCATGCATTCCCCTCACCTTCTGATCATGTGTTTGTCATGACTCATTTGTTAGTATCCTTCATTTTATTAGAAAACAGCCCAGGCTTCTCAATTTGGGATATTTTATTTGTCGGTTTAAAGATTTTCTTTATTTTTATTTATGTGTGTACAGTGTGTCAACTTCTCTAAAGTGCACCATGTGCATGCAGTGCCTACAGAGTCCAGAAGAGAGCTGCAGTCCCCCCGGGACTGGAGTTATAGGTTGTGAGTGGCCCGTTGTGGGTTCTGGGAACTGAACCCTGGTCCTCTGTAAGAGCAGCAAATGCTCTCAAGCACTGACCTATCTCTCCAGCCCTCAATTTGGGATATTTAAAATTCTATTTTTTATTTTAATGTAGTTGGGAACTAGGATTCACAGGTTCCCCAGATTTCCTGCATTCTAATCCCCAGCTGAGGCTCTCTCAGGCTTTTATTTTTGTTGTTCATATTCAATGCAAGTTTTTGAATACTAGAAAATTTTACACAAAATCACCAAACAAACTGAACAGCAAAGATATTAACATCTCTGTTCCTATTGTAAAGCCATGTTCCACAGTGTCCCTTTGGCAACTTAAAAATTGTGGCAGTAGTCACTGTCACTCTCCAGCATGGTGGCACTCTTAAGTACATTCACTGTCTGACTCGTTTTCTCTTATATACTCTTTGGGTAGGTAGTTCACCATTCCAGTAAATGTACTACCTTTATCTGATTGCTATGCATCTTAATACTTATTCTATTTTTTTTACTCCCTATGCTGTACGTGACCCCACAAACTCATGAATTTCAGCATTCCATCTGGCACATATGGCTGGAATATTATGTTTTACTCTGTTGTAGCAAAAATAAATTTTGTACATAGATGAAAACTTGGCAGCATATTTACATGCTTTGGCACACTGCCTTTGCCCAATGTTAACACTTTGGGTTATTTCAAGAATGGTAAAAGGAATTTTGTGCCTTAATTTCCCCTTCTGCAAATATAGATGAATTTGATTTCTATAGAAATACACAAGCATTGTGAGCACTCCAAAGGTAATTGGACATGTAGCCTTGCTGTAGGTTGGATTCTCTAGGAATCTATGTCCGAGATGGAGATCAGATCACAGGAAGGAGACTAGGAAGTATTCTTAAGGTCAGCAAGCATGGAAGGAACTGATCAAGGATGACACTGAAGAGGGAAAATGGACAGTGATTCCATTAAAGAAGGGATCTGCCATGTTATTGGAAGTGCTAGGGCTGGCATGGTCCTTTACAGCTGTGTGCAGAAGTGAGGGGGAAACTCTTTATCTAGGTTGACCAGTCAGGGAATGTAGGTTTCCCTAGGAAGGGGCTGAGACTTTGATTGAGATTTCTGGCTATTCTTAGCTGAATGAATTAGCAGAGAGCTCTCATTCAACAAACTTCTAGGAGAGAGGGAGCCAATCCTTCATTCCTGAAGTGGGAATGTAGATATCTCAGCACAGTATGCATGATCGAGGTCAAACTCGGAGTAACTCCTGTGAACAACTTATCTTCATGGTGGTTGCTAACATTTAGTGAAGAGAGAATTATGGCTTGAATGAGTATGATAAGAATTACTTTTCTTTACCTAGGACTTTGACACAAAAGTCTGTACCCTGATGCTATAGACCTGGCTAGAGGGACTCCGACAGGACAAGTGCTGCAGGGATCTTTCAGGAACCTGGTTGATCTTCTTACAATTAGTGAGCCATATACTCAGGACTACATAATCCAGTTGCATTTCATCTCCAATGGTCAATTCCCTATTAAGGAAAGTGGAAAATTTGTATTGCTATGTCCCTCATGTCTTTTGCTTAAATTTTATTTTTATTTTATGTGTATGCTTTCATGTATGTAAGTTTACCACATGTGTGCACTGCCCATGGAGGCCAGAAAAATGCATCTGATGCCTTGCAACTGGAGTTATAGATGGTTGTTAGCCATGATATAGGTTCTGGGAATTGAACCCCAGTTATCTGAAAGAGCAGCAAGTGATCTTAACCACTGAGCTATCTCTCCAGTCCTGAGTCTCAGTATTTGTGTACCCCCAAATAATTGGCTATTTATTTATTTATTTATTTTAATCATTAGAATTTTTTAAATTTTATTTTAAGTTGAACTTCAGAGTACACAGCATCAAAGTAACATAAATAAAACTTGTGATACCAAAAAAGCATTAAAATACAGTGATACTTTAACATGGAAATTCCATTTTTTCTTCAACTTGTATTGCTTCAATATACACACACACATAAATATATACATATATAAATACATACATACACATATCACCTGAGTTGGAGGATTTTCTTTCTTTCTTTCTTTCTTTCTTTCTTTCTTTCTTTCTTTCTTTCTTTCTCTCTCTCTTTCCTTCCTTCCTTCCTTCCTTCCTTCCTTCCTTCCTTCCTTCCTTCCTTCCTTCCTTCCTTCCTTCCTTCCTTTCTTTCTTTCTTTCTTTCACCAAAAGATGTCATGTTTTCGCCAAGGAAGTGCTTGAAGGTTCCTCCTTGGTAAACTCAAACAACCATCAATCCTGCCCCCGTGCTCCACACTGGGGTCCCTCCCCCCCATGGTCACCCAAATGAGTGGCCTGTCTTGATCTTCCTGCACTGGCCTCCATGACACAATTGGCTATTTACTTAAAAAAAGCACTGCATTTTTACTGATATAGCCTTAAGATTTGTAAGGCAAACATTGACATTTTCCTTTGTTCTTTGAAAATTTCACTTATGAATGGAATGTAACTTGATCATATCTAGTCCTGGTTCTTCCCCTCCAAATTCCCATAGGTCCCAAGACTTCATCCTCCCAACTTTCTTCTTTTCTCCCTTCTTCCATCCTTTCTTTCTTTTTAATACAACCCACTGAGACCAGTTAGTACTGCTCATATGTGGGGCCTGATATTCCATGATGGCTGAGCCATGAGTGAGCTGGGTTTTACCCTGATAACCTGGCTCCCACTCACCTGGTGGACATTAGGCACCAGCAGCCCATCCATCCTGGAGTGTTTCTTGAGCTGTAGTGTTTCTAAGCCTGTTACTACTGAGGCACACACACACATGGCTTAGCCTCAGGAACCAAATGGTACATCTGCTATAAAAGCTTAATCTCTGGAAACAAATGGTATGAAACTTGGCCATGGTAAAAGCACACATCGTCTTCCTTTTTGTCTCACCCTCATTCTTGCTAAGAGCCCACCAGAGCTACTGTATAAGACTCTAAAACTCCTGCAATAAATGAGTTCTTTGGCCCTCTGAGGCAGACTCCCAGATCTCTCTTTGATCTACCAGGCTCACCTGCACTGCTGAAGTCATCTCCACTCCCTCCCTGTTCCCACCTGTGGCTTGGAACTTGTGCACAACCATAGGCGCAGGTTTTGAATGTTGCTCTCCCATTTTGAGGAAGCTATGGAATCTTTAGGGGGTGGGGCCTAGCCACCCAAAGTAGGTTGCTAGGGGTAGGCATTTGAAGGTTATAATGGGTCTCTGGTTCTTGGTTCATAGTGGTATAAATGGTCTTTGGCCCACATACTTACTGTGGAGAACAGATCTGCCTTCACTATGATGGGCTAAAAGCAGGAGTCTAAGCTAAAGTTTTCTTCCTTAAGGTGTTTCCATCAGATATTGAGGTCACAGCAACACAAAAGTAGTCAGTACATCAGGGTAGAAAATTAGGTAGGTATGAAGCCTTGCTCAAGTTCAACATTTATGCAAGAATAATAGTTTGTAATCACTTTTGAAGACAAAATGTTATAAAACATGTTTTAGAACTTTAGAGTATGTGAACTAGTAATTGATGTAAGAGAAACAGTTGATTCTAAAATCAAGTTTGCAAATTCAAAACACTTCTTACAACAACTGATAGAAAAACCAAGGTAAGATAATTAATAGAGGTATATAGGATCTAGATAAGACTACCAAGCACTGGATATAGCTGATATTTATAAACTATTATATCCTAATACTGAGCAATAGGCATCCTCTTCAAGTATACATGCCATTTTTTTTTAGACAGGTCTCCCTATAGCCCCAGCTGGCTGGAACTCACTCTGTAGACCAGGCTGGCCTTGAACTCACAGAGATCCACCTGCCTCTGCCTTCCAAGTGCTAGGATTAAAGGTGTGTGCCACCACGCCTGGCTTAAAGATGGTTCTTAGCCACCATCTGGGTCCTCTGCAAGAACAGTCAGTGCTCTTAACTGCTGAGCCATCTCTCCAGCCCCAAGTATACATGGCATGTTACTAACATCATAAACCATGTCTATTATAGCCTTGTATGCCGAGAAATAATAAAGATTGAACGTATGTAGATCATATTCTCCTACAACAGCATTTATCTAGAAATTAATAACAATAAGGTATTTAGGAGACTTCCAACACTTTAGAAATTAAATATTCTGCATAATTTATTTATTAAATAAGTCACAAAGCAAATTAATGTTTTAAATTAAAAGAAAATAAGGCATGTGCTATCAAGATTTGTAAAGGAATATCTAAAGTAATACTTACAGGATAAATTACAGCTTAATACTTAGACTAATTTTTAAAGCCTAAGCACAATACCTGAGGATATATTTTAAGAAATTAATAAAAGAAGGATGGAGTAAGCACCAAGTGTAAGGAAGAGATCTAAAAAGATAAGAAAAAGAATAAAAATGAAGAGAAACACAACACTCAGTAATCTCATTCATTGTTCATGGGACTGTTAATGGTCTATTCACCCTGCCAAATGTCTGGTTTCTTTTTTAAAAATTATTTATTTATTTATTTATTATTTATTATTTTTGTCTTTTTGAGACAGGGTCTCCCTGTAGCCTCAGCTGTCCTGGAACTCACTATCTAGACCAGGCTGGCCTTGAACTCACAGAGATCCCCCTGCCTCTACCTCCTGAGTGCTGGGATTAAAGGCATGTGCCACCTTATTATGTTTATTTTATGTATATGAGTATATTATCTGTATGTGTGTAAGTGCACCTGTGTCATGCAATGCTCATGGAAGTCAGAAAAGGGTGTTGGATCCCCTGTAACTGGAGTTACAGGAAGGTTGTTAGCTGCCATGTGGGTGCAAGGAACCCGGGTCCTCTGCAGAAGCAACCTGTACTCTCAATCACTGAGCCATCTCTCCAGCCCCTGAAGTTTCTTATATATCTACCTTAAGGAAAAGTGTCTTTTAAGTATTTATCCAAGAGAAATTAAAAACATATACTAAAGTTTTCTTAGATACTATGTTAGCCAGTTTTCCATCACTATAATAAATGCAATAATTACTTTACGGAGGGAGATTTTAACTTTGGTTCACAGTTTTGGTCATTCTTGTCCATGAATGATTGGTCCTAGAGCTTTGGGCTTGAGGTGAGGCAGCACACCACAACACTAGGAGACCTCCCTCAAGTCCCAGGGACTTCCTAAAGAACTCTATTTCTTAAGGGTTCTACCACCATCTAATATTACCACCCTTGGATCAATGAATTCAGGCATTCATTAGTAGTAGGATGAAAGATTAAATTGCTCTATCTTCTTAACAGAAGGTTAATTAGCAGTAGAAAGGAACAAATTGCCTGTTATTATGTGGATGTTTGCCAACTTTTTTTTTTAGTGGCAGAAGTTCAGAGTATATATAATAGAGTTATATTTATGTGGCAATCAAGAATGGGCAAAATTAACCTAGGGTAAAAATCAGAATAATGTTTACTTCTGCTGATGCGTGCCTCCACGGATGGAGAAGGTGAAAGGAAATTGACTGGGAAGGGTCATAGGAGAACTTCCTGGTAACGTTCTGTTTCTTGATATGGGCTTGGGTTATACAAATATATTGTTAAAACATCAGCAAATGTAACCTAAAATTTGTGCATTTCATTGTACATCCAAATTGTAAATTAATATTGAACTTTACCTAATAAATCTGATTATAAAATAGTAACAAGAAACTATGGTTATGCATTTTACATTGAAATACGGAAAAATAAATGGATTAATGATAACAAACACAAATAGACTGGTATAACACATGTAAAAAAATTAATGGTATCATCTGGGTAGTACGTATCTAAGTATGTACTAAAGGAATTCAATAAACTTTTCTCTATGAAAGTTGTTAACATAAAACTCTCAGGGAAAGACATTGTGAAACTACTGGGGGACTTCAATAAAAATTGGAAAGTAGGTGATACTTGAGAATTATTTTTGCCAATTCTCTTTGGTAAAGTAATAATATTATGGTTATGTATTGTATTAGTCACTTTTCTGTTGCTATAAAACCACCATGACCAAGAGAACTTATAAAAGGAAGAGCTTATTTGAGCTTATGATTGACGGTTCCAGGGAATTAGAGTCCATTGTGGTGGGGAGGCTTGGTGGCAGGAGCTGGAGCAGAAAGCTGAGGTTCATATCTTCCAATGAGCACAGGAAGCCGAGAGAGAGAGCAATTGGAGCCTTCAAGGCTTGTTGAACTCAACTAAGCCCACCCCCAGTGATGTACTTCCTCCAGCATGGCCACACCTTCTAAGATATCCCAAAACAGCACCACCACCTGGGGACAAAATATCTGAACACTTGAAGCCTATGGGGGACATTCTCATTCAAACCACCACAAGTATAAAATCTTATTTTTTATAGGAACAAAATATGTTTATCAGTAACAATGGTTCATTTTAGAATTATAACAAACAGTGAAGAAAAGCCAAATTTCTCAGTGCTTCCAAATTCTTGGCATGCTACTTTGAGGTTCAGGGACAATAAATCAGCATTCCTAGGAATTCTCAGAAATTTCAAAATTATGATTGATTTGCATATATTGCTAACAATCTTCACACACTTTTATTTGAGTAGCTTAAGTTCTTGTTTAAAGAATAAAATGCAATAAGTTTAATAGTACTTACAAAGAACTACAATTCAAACAATGAAAAAGATAATTTAAAAGTCAGCTTCTTGTGGCATCACATATGGATACTGACCATTTAAGTATGTATTTTGCATTGAAAATGTGTTATATCCTGAGAGAGTATTCAAGTATTATATATATATATATATATATATATATATATATATATAATATTGTACTAAGTATTATATGTATATATATATTATACTTAGTATTCCTTTTGTCTTTTTTGATTGGCCCTTTCTTGTTCTCCTTTCTAAATGTTATACTATATTCACATGCACATTTGTTTACATATATACTTGTATGCCTTATAAGCTAGGATCTGTATATGAGGGAGGATATGGCATTTTTTTTTCTTTTTTCTTTTTGAGTTTGGGTGACCTCAATATTGCGCATTCTAAATCCTTCTGTTTTCCTGTAAATTTTGTGATTTTATTTTTCTTTTCTTTTTCTTTGCTTTTTTGAGACAGGGTCTCCCTGCCACCCCAGCTGGCCTGGAACTCACTCTGTAGACCAGGCTGGCCTCAGTTTCACAGAGATCTGCCTGCTTCTACCTTCTGAATGTTGGATTAAAGGCATGTGCCGCCATGCTGGCAATTTTATTTTTTTAAAAAATTATTTATTATTTTATGTATATGAGTGTATTGCTTGCCTGTATGTAAGTGTACCTGTGTCATACAATGTCATAGGAAGTCAGAGGAGGGTGCTGGATTCCCCTGGAACTGGAGTTATGGACAGTTGTTAGCTACCACGTGGGTGCTGAGCCATCTCTCCAGCCTTAAATTTCTTTTATACACTTATTTATTATGTGAGTGGGTACACAAGTGCTGCAGCATGTATGTAGAAGTCAGAGGACAACTTGTGGGAGTTGGTTCTCTCTTTCTAACATGTGGGTCCTAGGGCTAAAATTCAGCTTAGCTGGCAAGTGCCTTTATGTGCTGAGCCATCTCTCCACACCCCTGGCTCTTTATGGTTAATAAAGTGAGCATCTACTCTACTTTGGAAAGATAAAAACAGAGTGCTGTTGCCATCAACTTAGGATCAGAAGCAGCTGTAATGTTAAGAAGATGTATCTGCTACATTCGTATTTCAGCACAAACCTCATGAGGCCCATATGGAATCTATCTATGACTGCAACGGTCCTCTGTGATTTCCATGTTATGTGCACTTCAGCTATGTTAATAGAATTAAATTCCAAACTAGAGAAATAAAGGTATTAACATTTATTGAGTTCCAACTGTGTACCAGATGGAAGTAGTTTCGCATTGGAATATATGACTACATAGGCAAGAGGAAAGGCATAGACAGTTTAATCCATAAAAAAAAGCAAATAGTTAACAGACTTCTTGGATGAATCTCCATATTTAGTATTTAGATCTAGGAACCTCATAAAAGGATTTTGATATGGCCTCCAAACAAGAAAAGGACATGGGGAGGAACAGAAAACTTGGTTATAGTTTTAATGTGATAAAATCCCCATGAAAATACATCTGACAATTATGCAAATTTGAATAACATATAATTAAGGATGGTCTTTCAGAATGCCCTTGAATTTGTGATGCAGACTTGCCTGGGTAATTCTGTTAACTTTTCATTTTTTCAAAGAAGTAGAGATTTTGAAGCCATTGGGTCTTACATGTTTCAATTTATAAGGAACTATACTACCCCAAGGTGCTTTCGATACATTTTTAAAGAGTCTTTTAATGATTTGTTATTTATTTTTATTGTATGTGAGTGTTTTGCTTGTATGTATGTATGTGTACCCATGAGTGAAATTCCCACAGAAACCAGAAGTAGCATTGGATTCTCTGGAATTAGAGGTAGGGATGGTTGTTATCTGCCATGTTGGTGCTGGGAACTGAACCTGGGTTCTCTTCAAGAGCAGCAGGTGATCTTAACTGCTGAGCCATGTCTCCAGGCCCTTTTCATGTATTCTTACTGAATGTCCAAAATAACTGAGCAAGTACTATTATTGTTGTGCTGGTGGTTATGGTTTATATGTGAGAAGCAGAGCAAAGGAATTTTAGTTTCTTTTTTTAAAAATTTTATTTGTTTTTGTATGTGTATGAATATACTGTCTGCATGTAGGTTTGTGCACTCGTGTCATGCAATGCCACGGAAGTCAGAAGAGGGTGTCGGCTTCCCCTGGAACTGGAGTCAAAGATGGTTCTCAGCTGCCATGTGGGTGCTGGGGATCAAACCCGGGTCCTCTGCAAGAGTGGTCAGCGCTCTTAACTGCTAGGCCATCTCTCCAGCCCCAGGAATGTTAGTTTCAAGCAGGGTCTTTTCAAAACCGAGATTCAATCTTTGCTATGTCCAAGTTTCAGATCCTTATTCATAACCATTGCATATGATTTCTGTGTTAATTAATGATTCCCCTTTTCCTCATTTCTTAAACATTTTATTATTTCTCATCTAATATAATTAAAGTTTGGAATTTTGCCCAGCAGTATGGATTGTGTGAGATGCATTTAAGTGGGAAGCAAGGTCAGCCATCTACTGCATCGACTTGAAGTTGGGGCAAGTGGATGAAGTGTTATTAATTCATTTTTCAGTTTTATTGAAGCAAAATGAAGATATAACAAATGATACACACTTAAAGAGTACAGTTTTATCAGTTTTGACAAATGTAGACATCCAGGAAGCCGTTACCACTATCAAGCTAACAATTATTTCTCTCTCCCTAAATCCTCCTCCAGCTTCTTTGGGGGAATCCATTTCTCTCTACGACAAGATCAGTGACTTCTCATCTGCTTTCCCTCATTTATTTTCTTTTGCTTTTTATTATATTTATTTGCGTGTGTGTGTGTGCGTGCATGCACGTGTGTGTGTGTGTGTGTGTGTGTGTATGTGCATGTGTGGATTCCCACATGCATATGCCATGTCATGTATATGAAGTCAGAGAACAACTTGCTGGAGCAAGTTTTCTCCTATGACCTTGAGAGTCCTGGTGACTGAACACAGGTAATCATGTTTGGCAGCAAGTGCGTTTACCCAGTGCATCTTGCTGGACATTATTGCTGTTACTTTAGGTTAGTTTACAAGTTCAAGAATTTCACCCAAATGGAATCACAGGGGATATACTTTTTGTTCTATTTCTTTCATTTGGCATAATGAATTTGTGATCCATCTGAAATCTAAATTTGTTGAGAAGAGCAATAATCTATTTTTTAAAAAGCCTTTTAATTATTTATTATTGATTTTTAATTTATGCGAGTGTTTTTCCTTGCATGTATTTTTTTGAGACAGGATCTCACTCTGCAGCTCAGATTTTCCTGATACTAACTGTGCACCCTGGGCTGATTTCACACACACAGGCCATCCTCCTGCCTTAGCAACCTCAGAAGGGCTAAGGTTATACTCATGAGCCACCACACCTGCCTATTGCTGAGAGCTTTTGCATTATATGTTTTCTCCATTTACCTGCTGATGGACATTTAAGCTGATTTTAGTTTGATACTATTACAAATAAAGTTGCTGTGAACATTTGTGTCTTACAGTGTCTTACTTTGTAAAATCTAGGAATGGACCAGCTAAGTTATATACATACATACATACATACATACATACATACATACATACATACATGCATATATACATGCATACATATCATATGAACTTTTTGAGGTTTTATTTATTTTTAATTTATACATATGTATGTGGTCTGCATGAGCTCATGTGCACCATGTGCCCTAGGAGGGCAGAAGAGGGTGTTGGGTCACCTGAAACTGGAGTTATAGTGCTTCTGAGCTGCCTGATGCAGTTCTCAGAACTGAACCGGAGTCCTCCACAGTAAGTGTTGTGTTTTCATCCCTCTTACCCTACTTCCTGATCTGCCAAGACTTGAGCAATTGATCCCCATTCACCACGCCTTCCTCACCACCAAGGACTCTTGAGCCCTAACCAAAATAAATGTTTCCTCGTTTTGCTGCTTATCAGGAATTTCATCACAACAGTGAGGAAAGTTAACTAACACTGGCCCCAACCTCATACCATACACAGAAGTTAACTGCTGAGCCATCTCTTTAGCCCCATATTTGCTAAACTTTTTTTTTCTTTTGGAGACACGGTCTCCCGGTAGCCCCAGCTGTCCTGGAACTCACTTTGTAAACCAGGCTGGCCCTGAACTCACAGAGATCTGCCTGCCTCTGCCTCTTGAGTGCTGGGATTAAAGGCGTGTGCCACCACACTCCTTTAAAGAAACAGTCAAACTATTTTCCCAAACAGGAAACAGCTGTTCTCTCTGCCCTCATCAACATTTAGTGTACCTATCTGTATCTCTATCGCTCTATCGCTCTATCTATCTATCTATCTATCTATCTATCTATCTATCTATCATCTATCATCTATCTAGTTTAATGAGTGAATGATAATACATTTTATTTATTTATATTTAAAATTTTTATTTATAAGAGTGTCTTGCGTGCATGTATGTAAGTGCACCCACGCATTTGATACAAACAGAGGCCCAGAAGTGGGCGTTGGATTTACTGGAACTGGAATTACAGATGGTTGTTAGCTGGCAGGTGAATTCTGGGAGCCAAACCCAGATCCTCTTCAAAAGCATGCAGTGCTCTTAACCACGGGGGCATCTCTTCAGCCCCAATACATCTTATTTTTAATCCAAACATCCATGATTACTAATGATATGGAAATTTTTTGTATGTTTGTAGGTCAATTGTAGGTCCTTCTATGTTAAAGTGTTTAAAATTTTTACTTATTTTAAAAACTAGGTTATATTATTATTGATAAAGATTTTTATATATACTATACATAAGTACTTATCAGATATATTATTTATTTATTTATTTATTTATTTATTTATTTATTTATTTGTATGAATGTATTGTCTGCATGTAGGTCTGTGCACCCATGTCATGCAATGCCATGGCGGTCAGAAGAGGGCATCGGATTCCCCTGGAACTGGAGTTCTCCTGGAACTGGAGTTACAGATGGTTCTCAGCCGCCATGTGGGTGCTGGGGATCGAACCCAGGTCTTTTGCAAGAGCAGTCGGCGCTCTTAACCGCTAGGCCATCTCTCCTGCTGGAGATATATTTAACAAATATTTTCTCCAGCTATGTGGCTTACTGTTTAATGTTCTTTCTGGTCTCTTTCAAATAGTAAACAGTGAAATTTATCAATGACAAATCTAACAACTTTATTTTTGGTTTGTGCTTTTTGTGCTTTATCCAAGAAATATTTACCTACCTCAAACCGTATTTCTACCATGCTTCTTGAATAAGATTTTGGAATTTTATGTTTGAAATCATGGGCGTTTGAGTTACCTTCTGTGTATGGTATGAGGTTGGGGTCACTATTAGTTAACTTTCCTCGTTGTTGTGATGAAATTCCTGATAAAGCAGCAACATGAGGAAAGGTTTATTTTGGTTAAGGCTCAGGAGATACAGTCCTTTGGTGGTGAGGAAGGCATGGTGAAATGGGGATTGATTGCTCAAGTCTTGGCAGATCAGGAAGTAGGGTAAGAGGGATGAAAACACAGGCTGGCCTTCTCCTGTTCCCTTTTCAGTCAATTCAGGATCCCAGCAGATAGGAGAGCGCCACTCCAGGCAGGGCTGTCCTTCCTTCAGTTAATCTCCTCTGGAACATGCTCACAGAGATGCCAGAGGTGAGCCAATATGTAGACCAGACCCACTTCTATCTCACAGAAATCCATCTGCCTCTGTCTTGTAAGTGCTGGATTAAAGGGATGGGACATGATGTCCAGCTTCCTAGTTGTTTCTTTCTTTCTCCCCCAATCAAGTTGACAATGAAGATTAACTATCACAAGAGCCTTGTTCTTTTTTTTTTTTTTTAATCTGAACAGTGAACTCAACATGACTTTCTTGAAAGACTTTTCTTAGTTCATTAAACTGTCTTTATGATTGTGTATAAAGTCACTTAATATCCGCATGTGGGTTTGTTTCAATACTCCTTTCTTTTTCATAGGTTTATGTCTGTCTTTACATTTTTTATTACATTAATTTCTGTGTGGTAAGGATCGTCATGTATGGAGGTCAGTAGACAACTTTTGGGAGTTGGTTCTCTCCTTCCACTATGTGGGTTCTGGGGATTGAACTCAGGTTGTCAGGCTTGGTGGGAAGTGTCTTTACCCACTGAGCTATCTCACTGGACCTGTATTTTGTTAATACAAAAGAAAGGGTTTAATTTATTTGAGAAAGGCTCTGGAGTGGGCATATGATGCTCTATAATGGGAACAAAATATGTAAGTTTTATAAAATGCTTACAGATAGTGCTGTATGTAAAGGTGAGTTACTGATTGCCCAAAGTATCCAGGTAGCCCTGTGAAACACTGGTAAGAAATAACATACAGGGGCTGGAGAGATGGCCTAGTGGTTAAGAGCACTGACCGCTCTTACAGAGGACCCGGGTTCGATCCCCAGCACCCACATGGTGGCCGAGAACCGTCTGAAACTCCAATNGGAAGGAAAGGGTTTATCTCCCAGGTCACAGTTCATCATTGAGGGAAGTCAGGGTAGGAACTCAGGATGAACCTGGAGGCAGGAGCTGAGCACAGACTATGGAGGAACTCTGCTTACTGGTCTGCTCCCCTGGCCTGTGCTCACACTACTTTCTCATATAACACAGAACCATCTCCTTTCCTTTAAGAACAAAAGATTTACAGAGCTACATTGTAGTACACTTTAGAAAACTAGATTTTTTTTTTTGTTTAGTTCTTCGTTTTATGACTAATCCATGTTGACATATAGGAACTGTTCAACTTCCCAATTGTAAGATTCCTTCTTGTGAGGCCTGGAACTTGATCTGGTAGTGAGAATTTGGTAACCAAGTTCACTGAGTCCTAGTGTGTCAGTGTGTGAAATGAAAAAACACCAGACTGTGTTGCTACAGTAAGGCTGTCTTTGGAGATTTATATAATGTTAGTACTTTTCTTGGATGTTTAGGTAATTATTCTAATAAGAAATAAACATATTGATTAGAAAACCTTAATGTTTCTTTCATATGATTAAGGTCTGAAGCAGTATGACTGTTTCTGTTAAGAAGACTCAGTTGAAGAAAGCAGGAAGTATAGTAGAAAATACCTAGGCTTGAAGTAGGTGAACATGGATGTGATTCCTGGAGCTAACATTTATAGGTCAATCCTCTATTTGGGACATTTCAATGTTTGAGCTACAGTGTTTTTGGGTATCTGTTCATAAAGATCCTTATAATAGGAGGTGGAGAGATGGCTCAGTGGTTAAGAGCTCTTCCTGGTCTTGCAGATGACCGGAGTTCAGTTATGGCACCTACATGGCAGGTAACTCCAGTTCCAGGGGATCTGATGCTCTCTTCTGGCATCCACAGGTACTGTAAGCACAAGGGTACACATACATGTAGACCGAATATACACATAAAATAAAAATAAATAAATCTTAAAACATTTTAAAGATCCTTATAATAATTAAGCTATATATATATATATATATATATGAACTTGACATAGAGCACTAGTGAAACAGATGTTAAATTTTCAGACTTATTTAAAACATTGAAATAAGTATATTCAAATTTTAAGCTTAAAATTTTATTTATTTATTTTTTATGTGTATGAATGTACTGTCTGCGTGTAGGTTTGTGCACCTGTGTCATGCAGTGCCACAGAGTTCAGAAGAGGGCATCAGATTCCCCTGGAACTGTAGTTAAGAACGGTTTTCAGCTGCCATGTGGGTGCTGGGGATCAAACCCAAGTCCCCTGCAAGAGCAGTTGGCACTCTTAACTGCTAGGCCATCTCTCCAGCCCTCAAATTTTAAAATATAATACTTTTATTAATTTTTAGAATTTCATAAATGCATATATTTTTACCTTAGTTACCCTCTACTCACCCCAACCCCCCCTGGATTTACTGCCTCCACTTTGTGTGCAGTTTGCCTGCTGATTCCAGTTTGTCCTCATGAGTACGAAGCTATCCATTGGAGTGTGGTTGATCTACAGGGGCCACACGTTTAAAGTATACTGATTCTCTTTCCTCCAGAAACCACCAACTGTCAGTAGCTTCTTAGTTGTGGGTGGGGGCTCATAAATCCTTCCATGCTCCACACCAGAATGTGGTCGTTATCCATCTTGTGCAGGTCTCATGCTGGGAACCACAGCCACTGTGGGGTCAAGTGGAACATTCCTGCCAAGTCCAAAGGAAACTGTTTCATCCCAGTCCTCCCCCACCTCTGGTTCATACAATCTTTATGCCCACTATCTTAGGGTGGAAGAATAAGATGTCTTTAAAATTTTTTATTTTTATTTTATGTGTAATGAGTTTTTTTGTTTGTATGCAGTGTGCCTCCTGTGTGCAATCCCTGAAGAGACCAGTAGAGGGCCTGGACTTATGGATGGTTGTTAACTGCCATGTGGTTGCTAGGAACTGGGCCCAGGTCTTCTGCAAGAAAGCCAGTGTTATTAATTGGTGAAACATCTCTCCAGGCCCAGTACATATTTTTGAGAATTATTTTTGAGGAAACCATGTCTCTCTGGCAGAACCTTTTTTTCTGTTTATGTGATTATTTAAGCAGTGTTTTCAGTTTCTTTCTTTTTCTTGACCATAAGTTCCATGGAGACAGCCAATTTTATTATCTAGATCCTGGTTGTAGTTTCAGATATTACCATAGAAAATTATACAATGAGAAGTAATAGTTATTTCCTAACTGAATGGTCCAATTTCAAAGTTATTTTCATGTGACTGATGATCTCTGGAAAGCTTAATGGCATGTATTTTCCCAATATAGGCCATGATGTCAGTGTCAAACACATTCCGGTCAGCAGAAGCTAGAGAACAGCAACCAACTAAACAAACAAACAAACAAATCCCCTACCAAACCCAAACAAATGAAACAAAACTCAAAAACCAAATGGCTAGAGGTAGATTGGCTCATTCCAAAACATAACTCCAGAATAGAGTTTTTATGAAAAGGAAACTGTTTAAAGTATATATTATTTTGACGTGTATGAGTGTTTTGTCTGCAAATTAAGTGAACCTGTGCCTGTGTAGTGTAATAATGCCTGTGGAGAGGTCAGATCCCCTGGAACTGGAGTGAGGGGTCCTTGTTAGCCTTCATGTGGATGCTGGGAACAGAACCTGGGTCTTCTGCAAGAACAGCCAGCGCTCTTAACCACTGAAACACTGAGCCATCTTTCCAGCTCCTTTGTTAGGGATATTTTGCTTCTAGGCAGTTAAGAGTTAAACCAAAAATTCTTGGTACTGAACAGTGGTGTTGGGTTTTGTGGGCTTATTTGCTTGACTAGGAATTCCTTATCTTTTGTAAATTTCATCAGGTTAGTGTCTGACTGAAACGGTGAATCTGGTGGGGTAGGAGGGTTGGGAGGGGGACACCGGTCTATATTCGATTAATGTATATTTAATTGATGTGAGTTTAAGAAGTATCCAAATTTGCCCAAACTTTGTCTACACACACACACACACACACACACACACACGGTATTTTAGGACTTAGTAAAAGTAAAAATGTCTATATTAAACAACATTGGTTAAAAGGTTTTAATAAAAAAACGATAATATGCCGGGCGTGGCACACGCCTTTAATCCTAGCACTTGGGAGGCAGAGGCAGGCGGATCTTTGTGAGTTTCAAAGCCAGCCTGGTCTACAGAGCGAGTTCCAGGACAGCTGGGACTACAGGAGACCCTGACTTGAAAAGTCAAAAAATAATGGTAATACATTTTAGCTAATTGGAAATATACATTGTTGTCCACATTTGTTTTACTTATAATTTGTATAACAACAACTTTGGGGTTAATGTATATACAAATGTTCTCTATAATTTTTGTGTTGTACAGTATCATCCTTGTAACATTTTCTTTTACCTGTAGGATAATTTAACTAAAGGAATTAAGTTTGCTTCCCAAATTAACAACATACTGTCAATGATAAACAGCTTGGGTAAATTAAATGAAAATTTAGTGTCTGCTTAAAATACCTGATGTCTAATACAATCAAAGGTAAAGAGTTTTCTTCTGAAAAAGTTGAGAGCCAAGAGAGTCTAGCAATTAGAAACATTCAAAAGAAACTTTGAATGACACATGCAAACTAGATCTCTATAGGAGTGAAACAGAAATAAACAGCTGCTATGTACAGTGGCCGAAATGACAGAGACACAGAGGGTCCTTTGAGAGGCACACGGGGATATAGTGACAGGATGTCACAGGAGATAGCTGGCTTCTTGGCTGTCATGCTAAACTAATTATTGATAAAGTTCACCCTGAAGCTCAGTGTTTCTCCTCCATGTTTTTACTTTTAAGGAAATATGGATGTTAAAAATCAGGATGAGGGGCTGGAGAGATGGCTTAGCAGTTAAGAGTACTGGCTGCTCTTGCAGAGAACCCAGGTTTGGTTCCCAGCATCCACATGGGGGCTAACAACTGTCCATAACTCCAGTTCCAGGGGGATCCAATGCCCTCTTCTGACCTCCATGGGCATTGTACAACACAGGTGCACTTACACACATGCAGGCATAACACTCATGCAAATAAAAATCATAAATAGGCTATATTTTAAAAACCGAGATGAGTTTTGACAAAGGAGGAAAAAAGAACAAATGGAAAGGCAGCTCGTCATATTGTGTCACACTTCATGACTCGCTCTTGAAGTTTTCATGTTAGAAAACACATGTAAGAGTGTGATTTGGGGGCCATTTAAAAAATGTGAATTTCTGTTTCCAGTAATAGTTGAACCCAGGTTTGTGATAATTGTAAGCTTAACTGACAGCTTTTAAGGAGAAAGTCTAAACTTTTAAAGTCTCAGTCATCTCTACGAATAGAGTTTTTCTTTGAGATTGTCAAATAAAAAAAATGTTTAGGGAAGATGGTAAGTAAGTGTGAACAGATGGTCCTTTTGAGCTGAGATATTAATTCTCAACATTTATGTTTAACTGAATGCTCTGACTGTTGGAGTCAGTGGGTGTGATGGAGTATAGGGTTGGCAACACACCAATTTTGTCAAAGCTAATTAATTGAGTTTCAAATTCCTTATATGGATTTTAGGGCTGAGGAAATGATAGAGGAAGATTAGAAGACTGGGCTACGCTGTGCTAAACCTTGTACTGTAGCTCTGAGCACTGAAAACTGCCTTCCAGACAGAAATATGGTATGTAAGCCACAGAGAGGCCAAATGCAGAGGGTGTTGGAAGCTTGGTTCCACTTTCTGCTTTGCCCTCAGCTGACTTTGTGACCCTGAGCAAGCCCCTGAATCTCTTTGAGCCCCTCTCCTCATTTTATAAATGGAGCAGATTGCAATTAATGTTCAATTAGTTATTTTCCAAGGCATCCTCTAGTTAGGAAAGTGGTAACACTTGGAGCCAAAGAACTTCCCTGATCGTTAGATCAAAGGACAGGTCTAGCCTTTGGGCTGTGGCTGGTGGGCTGTGAGTGTCTGTGTCTCCTAGTTATGGAAGGCAAAACACTCCTCCATCCACCCAGAGCTTCGTCTGCGTCCTTCTCCCCCACACACTTCTATTGTAGTTTCATAACTCAAGGATTTGAAAGGTTGGGGATGGTCTGAGATGAAGATTTCAGAAATATCTAAGAGCTGAACTCAGTAAGGATATGTTAGAGGCAGGTGAGCTGCTGCGAGCTGAGCAGGAAAGAACATTAAGGAGGATGGAGGCTGTGGACAGAACGAACATTCCCCAGCAGCCCAGCCATGTGAGGGGGTAAAGGACAGATGGAAGATGACGATTTGCATGATTTGTGCTTTTGTTTACTATCTTCACATGATATGTTTAAACAGAGAGAGAGAGAGAGAGAGAGAGAGAGAGAGAGAGAGAGAGAGCGCTAAAGAATTGTAGCTATTGTGAGAGGAATTTTACAACCAGGATTATATTTAACGCAACCCCTTGGTACATGCAACATTCATAACAACCTGGATGCAGTAGAATAAAAGACTTTACTGTTTAGAAACAAGCGCTCATGAAAAACAATAATAGATAAAATTTCATTAAAGGAGAATGAAGGTCATGTCTTCACAAGCCCCGTGTGTGCAAGTATGTAAATAAAAGGTATTTAAGGTCATTACTACCTCCACTGTCTGAGGCATTATTGTGAAGTCCATGTTCCCTGCAATCATGCTTTAATTAATGGGCACTCCTGGACATAGAGGTCAATGGATGTTTCCCTGAGGGGGAACAAGCTCTGGAGAAGGTGCCCATACAACCGGATTCACAGCCCCTTACTTTAGTAGAGGAAGGTTAGGGCTCTGAAGAGAAAGCTCCTTCCTTGCTATTGAGTGTAGGGACCTCTTGCCTGGAATCCTTGGATGTTCTTGCCTGAGCTTGCATAATAGACTACAGTTCTCCCTCAAGTGGTGTTTCTTATGGTTTTAATTAGACCTGCATTTATCAGATGCATGGCTGGAACCCAGAATGGGATAAGGGTGACATGCCTCTCCAGCTAGCATTTTCTCCCCCTTATAATCAATGTCAAAACACTTCTTGCTCTGTATACAATCCATCTGACTAATGAATGAGTCCAAAACTTAGAAGTCCTCTCAGTTTACTTTAGAAAAACAGGACCCCATTCCACAATCTCTTGTCCTTTGCATGGAGTTGCCCAGTGGTTTAGTTTATGGAAAACATGGCAGAGTGTGGAGAAGACGGCAACTGCTATTTGGAAATTACAGATGAATGAACAAACAAATGGAAATACTAAGCTTTTAGAATTTAGTTTCTACCAATTATCTGTATAAATTCTTTAGTTTAACTATGTATCAGGTGTACTGAAAGCCTCCAGATGTAGTATGTGAAAAGAATTGAAAATTTAACCGATTAAAAGATTACATATATAGTACACATTTTATACATATCTCAAGATGTGTTCTTTTAGTAAGCTTATCTTAAATAATTACATATTAATGAGTAAAAACAAAACTAAAAATTAATTAAGACTTTAATTTGAAGCACATACATATGTGGTTATCTTAACTCATGGCTGTGGGTTTTTAACTCTCGTATATGTTACATGATTGCCCACTTCATGTATGTCAACTCTTATATCAAATGTCACCTCCTCAAAGGTCTTCTCTGATTGGCTATCAGTCCAACAAAACTCCCATTGGTAAAACCTTCACCTCTCTAGCCCAGGGAAAATAGGATAACTATGACAGTAACCATAACTGTGTCTTTTATTCTTTTAATGCTAAAATAATAGAACATTTCAACTTTTAGTTAGGTGTGTGCTGAAACAGATCCTACATTTCCCAGATGGTTTTCTAATTATGTGTGGCTATGTGATTAAGTTCGAGTCAATAGGAAGGAAGTGGAACACAGGCACATCACTTGTAGGTCAACTTCGTCATTTTCACTGGCTATATGTCAGAAATAGGGCTGGTGAATTGTTCAGACCATGTGCCTGAGGACACCATGCTGTGGTATGGATACAGAGATGAAGGACATGGTCCTTGGAGACTATTGTAGATGGAGCCACTTTCCATCCTTGGGCATGTCACCTTTGGTATCCAAAAATATACCTCTATTTTCCAACCTTTCTTTTACTGAAATTTAGCTGTATCCTAAGAAATATATGCTGCATCATATCTGTGGTAATTTGATCAAGGATTGTCTCCCATAGGCCCCAAGTATTTGAACAGTTGCCCCAGTTGGCATTTGTGGAGGTTTAGGAGGTGTGGCCTGGCTGGAAGAAGGATGTTGCTAGGGGCAGCTTTGAGAGTCCATACCTTAGCCTTTCTTTCAGTGTCTCTCTCTCTCTCTCTCTCTCTCTCTCTCTCTCTCTGCTTCCTGTGAATAGTTGAAGATGTGAGCGCTCAGCTTTCTTCTCTGGCTGCCTCCTGCCATGCCTCCACACCATAGGACTCTTATCCCTCTGCAGCCATAAACCTAACGGTATAGGTATTTTGTCACAGCAACAGAAAAGAAACCAATAGGAGTTACCCCTATTTCTCTCATGTTTATTTCAGTGTTTATTCTTATGAATGCATAAATCTTGTATTGACATTTATATCTACAGTGGTTACAATAGTGCCTACTACCCAAATAATTATAATTTTTACTGATAATTTAGTAATTAGAGAAGCCACAATTAATTAGTTGTAGAAGTATACAATAATGGATTGTTATAAGGCAATTGAAAAGTATAACTGGATATCTGCGAGGATGTGGTTATGGTTTGAATTATCATCATGATTTTTCCACTGGGAAGCCAAGTTGTTTTACCTGTGGTAAGAAGCCAAGGCCTGCAGTTAACTTGGAAGTGGTGATTATTTATCTGTTCTGTTGTTTCAAATAGGATAGTTTGGTGGGATGGGGTGATGTGGAGGGTAGCAAAAGCAGTACTGTTATTTTGTATAAACTTGAAGCTCATGAGTAGAATGACCAGATAATCTAGTGGTCAAACTACACATGTTGGCTGCTGCACTGTTAATAATTACACTGGATCAACAAATGCCCTCTGGGGTTATCTTAGGTAGACCTGAGCCACGACCTGGTAAAATATCATTTGACATAGAACACTTCCTTTCTTTGAAAGATAGGTACCATATCTGAGAAATGGCATGCTCAAGAATTTAATGAGTTCCAAACTCACCAGGAAACACGGAAACAGCCTAAACTTTTCCCCTAGGACTGGATGTTTTATTGAGACACAAGAAAGTCTTTCAATGTGTCAGGTCCCTGAATGTTTAACTTGTAGATTAATTTTCCTTTGATTTATTTATGAACACGAAGTAAAGGTTGACCAGTAAGCAGTAATACAAAAAGAAAACATGGTTAAAATTTCAAGTTCAGAAAAGGTTTTAGAGCAGCAGTTTTGGTAAAGGTCTTTATTCTACTTCCATGAACTGAGAGGATCAGTCTCTGGTTCCCAGGAGGAATTCTGATCAGAGGATCAAAGAAATAGAAATAAAGAAATGTGTTTCAAGAAAAGGAAACAATTTTCAAAAAGAAAGATGTAAGTAGTTAAAGATATCAAAGCCACAAGGACCTGTTACGTGCTATGGTAGAGCCCATGGGACTTCCTGAATAGATCCGCAGCAGATCATGGTTGCATAACAAGCAGCGCTATTCATATGATCATCCAGTCCTCACTTATTTAAAGATTCAAGGCCACCAGGTAATGAACTGGGCTAGAGAGCTCTATCCTTTCATCCTAGGGTCAGGATCAATGTCAGTACATCAAGTGTGTTCAAAGAGTGCTCACACATATCACACTTGATAGATCACAAAGAGTCCCACAAATGGGGAACTTAGCCAAGAACATGTTTACAGCTAAATCTGTTAACAAGGGAAGCCACAGAGGAGCAGGATACCATGGCAACGCTGATTTACCCATCATGCTTGCTCTGGGAGCTATACACACCATGAGGCAGGGACACAGTCTGACTCCTGTAAGGGCCATGCTCATAAGGAGCTGAGCTATTTTATATCTGGACTTTACCAACTAGTGAAACTCAGCATCAAGGATTTTAAGAGCAAGGAAAGCAATTACGCAGATGAGAGTGTACTGAATCTCACAGAACAAAGTAGTGGGAACAAATGAGGAAAGACAGCTGGAGGTTTCTGGCAGAGAATATTACTTGGTTTCCTGAGAAATGATTCATTTTAGAGGAGGCCCCCAGATGATAGTGGTCCTCAAACTGTTCCATTCATAAGAGCACACGTGACTAAACACAGATTTCTGGGTCCATCCCCAGAGAGGCAGATTTAGTGTGTCCAAGATAAGGGATAGAAAATTTCATTACAAGTAATTTTCCCAGGTGACTTCTAAGTAAGTCACTAGTGGACCACACCTTTAAAACAATGTCCTGGCAGAATCACTCCATTCATTACCTTGGAGTCTCTAATAGGCCTGCAGGGAGACATGAGGGAGGGTTTTGGAAGTAAACTGGCACCAGCTTCCAGGGGACGAGCTGCTGGTTCAGCTTTCCATCCCTAATGAATAGAATCTGGAGCCTACAGTAGCTGGCATGCAAGTTAGCGTTATTTTAAGCAAGACAAAACAAATAATGTGCAGCTGGCAACTGCTACCTTGAAATAGAAATTCAGCTGCAATTTGTATTCAATTTCTTACAGATGTGGCGTAGCAACATGATAGCGCTTTCTAAACCCAATGGTGCTAAAGAGGTGACATACAAAAATCTGACAAGGACAACCTGCTCTGAGACCAATGTAACCATTCTTTTTTCTTAAAGTTATGATCAAGTAAATATACAGCAAAACTAAAATTCAGATGCCTCAGCATTTCGTCTTGGCCCATTGCTATGGCTATTGCCCCAAATCACCTATTACATTAGAACTGTCTGGTTGTTGTTGTTTTTTTTTAAAAATTTTTTAAAATTTATTTCTGTATGTGTATGAATGTACTGTCTGCATGCAAGTCTGTGCACCTGTGTCGTGCAATGCCACAGAGGTCAGAAGAGGGTGTTGGATTCCCCTGGAACTGGAGTTCTCCTGGAATTGGAGTTTCAGATGGTTCTCGGCCGCCAAGTGGGTACTGGGGATCGAACCCAGGTCCTCTGTAAGAGCAGTCGGCGCTCTTAACCACTAGGCAATCTCTCCAGCCCCAAGTCTGGGTGTTTTTATTCTCTCTGTGGATATGGTGTATCTGCCATGCCAGTTAAAATGATATCATAGCAACCTTGTGGCACACACCTTTAATCCCAGCACTCGGGAGGCAGAGGCAGGAGGATCTTTGTGAGTTAAAGGCCAGCCTGGTCTACATAGTAAGTTCCAGGACAGCAGGGGCTACAGGGAGACCCTGTCTCAAAAAGACCAAAAAAAATATTTATTTTATTTTTAGTTGTGTGGTGTGCGTGTGTGTGTGTGTGTGTGTGTGTGTGTGTGTGTATGTGTGTGTGTGTATGTCGCGCATACATATGAGTGCAGGTACCCTAAGAGGTCAAAGGTATTGGATCCTTCTGAAGATGGTGGTTGTGAGCAGCCCAACATGACTGTTGGGAACTAACCTGGTCCTCTGCAAGAGCAGTACTCACTCTTAACTGGGGAGCCACCTCTCCATGCCCTGACACTTATCACTTGGTGACACATGCTAGAACAGAAATTTGCAGAGAATGGCTGTGGCTGACTTGTAATTTCTTGGGGGTCTCATCTTCACTTGCCTTATCTGTGGAGCTGCTAAATCCACCTGTCTGCATATTTATGAAGTGTGTTAGATAAGCACAATAGGAAGATACAAAGAAAGTGAAATTGGGATCTGTACCATTGACACATGAATAGGAGAGAGAAAGCAAAGCCATCTATTCCATGCAGGTGATCAAAGGACTCCTAAGGAGGGCCAGCGATCGTTGACTGCCTCCATGAACTGGACACACGCATTGACTCATTTAGTTTTCAGGGCCAGGTTCTGTAACTCTCTCCATTTGCAATGAGGGCAATGCAGAGGGAAGTCCGCTATCCTTCCTAGAACTGAGAAGCTCCAAAGTAGGAGGGTTACATTTGAGCAGGCAAGTCTTCCCAAAATTTATTCCAAATCCAACACCAACTTCAAGTTTCTGTACTTTGCTTTCAGAATTCAAATTTTCAAATAAATTGATCTTTAAATATCTTGGAGTTTTTCTTTAAAAATGAAGTATTATTGTTTAATCAAAATGATTTATGCTCATGTCTGTTCTACTGCAGTGAGTTCCAAGCAGGCACCAGGGATTTTAGAATAAAGAGCCCTGGCTGATAGAGCTTTCAGCGTACTGGGACTTGGGTTGGCCATGATATTGGACAAGTCCTGGGTAGTGCATAGTTTGTTTTTTTGTGAAGATATGGCAGGGACAGCAGAGTTTTTATAGAATCACATGGTAGTGGGAATGAAGGGTTATGGTGACCATTGGATTCAGGTTAGACCAATTTGGGAGGGTTCATGAAAGACATAGGGCTCACTAGAAAAGTGTGCCAGAAAGCCCATGAATATCTATGTGCCTACCATATGCTCCTTTCTCCTTTAAAGAAGATTTCATATAGCATGGACACAGTGACACAGTCAGCCTGAGCACAGGGCACACACACACCCCTTACTAGGAGATGGGAGATAGGAACGAGTGTCCCAGAGGGACTACAGTAGAGATTCCGGGGCACAAGGCAATAAAAGAAACAGTGAACCTGACACAGCTCCAGTTCCGGAACACCACGCCCCACAACTAACCTAGAGGAACTGGCTGGCAGGAAGCTGAGTGAGCACAGTACTCAGCAGGATACAGACCCTGCTGTTACCTATCCAGTTTTTGAAGAACCTTCAGAACAGAAAGGGAAGAGTGAGCTAGCTAGACCTTCCAATATAAAGCAAAAGTGAAAGCCTGAAACCTAAACAGGCCAACCCTCCATAAACAAGGAGAAAATAATGAAGACATCCGAAGGAAGCAAGCAAAGCAAGCCTTCAACACAGTGAAGAAACATTTGAGATTTGCGTTAGAATACAAACAACAAAACAAACCCACATGCCAAAAACACAACAAAAGAACAACATGGGAAAAGCACATAATAATTCCATACCAAACTCTACCAATCCTATAGAAGATTCCTACAATGAAATCTCCCTGAAGGTAACCCAGGACACAGATCTTAGAAGAACAATCCTAGACATATTCAAAGAAATCAAAGAATATAAAGAGCAAATCAGAGAACTAAGTGGAGAGAATGAAAAACTCAGGAAGGACCTAGAGGGAGAGAATGACAAACTCCAGAAGGAAGTGGAAACACTGAAAAGATTCCACACTGTAATGAAAAAGGAAATCAACCAGTGAAGCAAGGAGCTACAAGAAGAGATTGAGAAGCTCCAAAATGAAGTGGAAATACTAAAGAGATCTTAGGATGAAATGAAAAAGGAAATTGAACACTCATCCAATCAACAGGAAAGGATGGGAAAAAGCCTCAAAAGCAGAATGGAGGAAGCAGAACAAAGATTATCAGACCTGGAAGATAGCACAGTAAAACTAGAATGCTCAAGTGAAGATTATGAAAAATTAAAAAAAAAAACCCAAGAGTGAAACAACCAGGAAGGACACTATGAAAAGACCAAACCTCCCCATCATAGGGATAGAGGAAGGAGAAGAATCCCAAGAGAATGCTATTGATCAGATCTTCTACAGAATAATACAAGAAATTCCCCCAAACTAAAAAGAGAAACCCATACAAATACAAGAAGCACATAGAACACCAAATAGACAAGATCAGAAAAGAAACTCCCCATGCCATATCATAGTTAAGATGCTAGATGTCCAAAATAAAGACAAAATACTGAAAGCCACAAGAGAAAAACAAGTTACATATAAGGAGAAACCCATCAGAATTACAGCTGACTTTTCTGTGCAAAGTATGAAAGCAAGAAGAACATGGACCAAAATATTCCCAGTACTAATCAACTATAGATGTCAACCCAGGTCACTATTCCCAGCAGAAATGTCAATTATAGTTGAAGGAGAAAGAAAAATCTTTCATGACATAAATAAGATGAAAGAACACATGTCTAGAAAACCAACCCTTTAGAGAATACTCAAAGCAATTCAAAGGACAGAGGAGAGGAGCAACTATCCCCAAGCACCTAGAAAGAAAAATTAATAAAAGCATAACTGCAGAACTAGAAACCTAGACCAAAAATGCAAATGGATAATAAGGTGAAAAGAAGCAACACACATCTCTCAATAATAACCTTAAATATTAATGGACTAAACTCTCCAATCAAAGGACATAGACTGGGAGAATGGATTAGGAAACAGAACCCATCTATATGCTGTCTACAAGAAACCCATCTCACCCTCAAGGATAGGCACAAATTTAAGGTGAAATGATGGAAAAAATATTCCAAGCAAATGGTACCAAAAAGCAAGCAGGAGTTGGTGTTTTAATATCAGACAAAATAAACTTCAAAGTTAGTAATCAGAAAAGACAAAGGACGGCCATTACATCCTTATCAAAGGAAGAATTAATCAAGAAGATTTCACAATAATGAATATAAATGCACCAAATTCCAGAGCACTGAACTTTATAAGCACAATTTTCCAGGACCTCAAAGCACAGATTAACCCCAACACACTCATAGTAGGACTTCAATACCCCACTGAGCCCCTTGGACAGACCAACTGGACAGAGAAAAAACAGAGAAATCTGAACTGAACAATTCATTACTCCAAATGGACCTCACAGACATCTACTGAATATGCCACCCAAACATCAGAGAATATACTTTCTATTCAGCAACCCATGAAACATTCTCCAAAATTAACCACATGCCGGGACACAGAAAGAACCCCAACAAATACAAAAGGATTGAAATAATTTCATGCATTCTATCAGACCACAGTGTAATAGACCTCAATGTCAATGCCATGATAAGTCCTACTTATCAATGCCATGATAAGTCTACAAGAACACATGGAGACTAAACAACATACTCCTGAATAATGAATGGGTCAAGGAATAAATAAAGAAATAAAAGCATTCCTGGAACTAAATGAAAATGACAATACAATACAACAAAACCTATAGGATACTTTAAAAGCAGTCCTAAGATGGAAGTTTATAGCCCTGGGTACCTACATTAAAAAAACAGAAAGAGGACAAATAAACAATCTAACACTGCAGCTAAAAACACTTGAGAGGGCCGGGCGTGGTGGTGCATGCCTTTACTCCTAGCACTTGGGAGGTAGAGGCAGGTGGATCTTTGTGAGTTCAAGGCCAGCCTGGTCTACAGAGTGAATTCCAGGACAGCTAGGGCTACAGGGAGACCCTGTCTCAAAAAGACAAAAAAAAAAAAAAAAAAAAACAAAAAAAAAAAAAGAGATTCGGCAATGTGGCAGAATACGAAATGAACCTAGAAAATCAATAGCCTTTCTTTATACCAACAACAAGCAACTGAAGAAAGAATACAAGGAAATCTTGTCACTCACAGTAGCTTCAAAAATCAACTCCAAGTGGATCAAAGACCTCAATGTGAAACCTAAAACTCTGAAGGTGATAGAAGAAAAGGTTGTCGACAACCAGAAGACATAGGTGTAGGTGAAGACTTTCTAAATCAGACAGCAGCTGTGCAGGAAATAAGGTTGACAATTGACAAGTGGGACCTCATTGAACTCAAAAGCTTCTGTACAGCAAAATTAACAATCAATGAAGTAAAGAGAAAACCCACAGAGTGTGAGGAAACCTTCACCGCTGATACATCTGACAAACCATTAACTTCCAGAATATATAAACTACTCAAAAAACAAAGAAGAAAGAAAACAAATGACTCATTCAAAAGATGAAGTAAAGAGATGAACAGAGACTTTTCAAGTGAGGATGGCTGAGAAAAATCTTAAAAATTGTTCAATTTTGGCTATGATCAAGATCTGGCTATGATCAAGAAAACAAAAGACACCAAATTATGGAGAGGTTGTGGGGAAAGAGGAACACTCATCTACTGCTGGCGGGATTGTAAACTCATACAACCACTATGGAAAGCAGTATGGAGAACACTTAAAAGACTCAAAATGAGCTTATCACCTGACCCAGTCATACCACTCCTGGGTATATACCTGCAAGACTCATCCTACCGTAGAGATACATGCACAGCCATGTTTATCACAGCTCTCTTCACAATAGCAAAGAGCTGGAACCAACCCAAGTATCCCTCAACCAAGGAGTGGATAGAGATAATGTACATCTACACAATGGAGTTCTATGCAGCAGTAAAGAAAGAGACATCGGGGTTGGAGAGATGGCCTAGCAGTTAAGAGCACCAACTGCTCTTGCAGAGGACCAGGGTTCAATCCCCAGTATCCACATGGCGGCCGAGAACCATCTTTAGCTCCAGTTCCAGGGGAATCCGACACCCTCTTCTGACTTCCACAGCACTGCATGACATGGGTGCACAAACCTACATGCAGACAGTACATTCATATATATACAAAAATAAATTTATAAAAAGAAAGAGGACATCATGAACTTTGAAGGTAAATGGATGGAACTAGAAAATATTAAGTGAAGTAACACAGTCCCAGAAAAACAAGTGACAAATGGTATCCCTCATCTGTGGATGCTAGCACCAAGTAGCTAGTTGTAAGGCAAACTGAGCAACATTAATGTTATATTCCTTTTTACCTGAAAGCAACTGTGCTCTTATAATGTGAAATGCGAATCCCTTAACAGGTTGTAGAATTAACCTACCACACACTTTCAGACATTGGATCTTGGTATATGGGCGGAGGGTATATATGCATATTTTAGAGTAATATAAAATTAAAAGGGAAAAATGTGAATCCTGAAATATGATTTGGAAATAGCATACAGTTTGCTTTCAGATGACATAAATTTAGTATATATATATATATATATGCCTCAGAATATATATGTATATACATGTATATATGTGTATATATCTATATATACACACATACACACACACGTATATATATATATATATGTATATGCTGAAGCACACAAGTTGGAAGGAACAACAGCAACAAAAGAACTGGGACAAAGAACGGACTGAAACAGTGAAGTTCTCCCAACAACAATAATCTTCTGCTTTGAAAAAACTTTGGAAAGACTCAGAAAAAGATGCAAGACATGTATGGCAGAGTGCATGAACTCGGTGAGGTGGGAAGCATGGAAAGGGAAATAAGTCTAAATTGGACCGACAAATGATGTATGAAAAAGTTTAATAACAATAAAATATATATGCAAAAAAGAAAGGAAAAAGAAAAAAAGATTTCACATAGATTCGGCATATTTTATTGTGCAGGACTCTGTACTCTTGGACACAGCTATGTAGACCAGAGCTTGACACCCAGAACAGATAAATTGTTTAGAAGGAAGGTGATGGCAACCCAAGTGTTTTGGAGAGTAGAAGATGCTTAGGTCAAAGGACAGCTACAGTGGTGGCGTGGCAGGATGTGAGGGCACTGCTACTTAAAGCAAAGACTGTGAACCTGCGCCAGACTATGAATCTTCTGCTGCAGCCATGTGAAGAAACAAGAACCTAAACTGGGAGTTTAGAGACTTTCATGGTAATTGGATATTAACCCCAAACCAAATTATCCAATGGGCTGATGAACTGAATAGACAGTTCTCAGGAGAAGAAACACAAATAGCCAATAAATGTTTCAACATCTTTATCCATCATGGAAGCGTATATTAGAACTGCTTTGAGATTTCATCTCTAGTCAGAACTGCCATTTTCAAGGAAATGAATGGCAACAAATGCTGGTGAAGATGTGGGAAACAAGGAGCCTTGTTCACCACTGGTGGGAGTCCAAACTGATGCAGCCACGACGGGAATCATATGCGTGTTCCTCAGAAATGGAACTGCTCAGGCAGGAGAGATGGCTTAGTGATTAAGAGCACTAAGCCTATTCTTGAAGAGGACCTGGGTTTGGTTCTCAGCACCCACTGGGCGGCTAATAACTCCAGTTCCAGGAAATCTGACACCCTCTTCAGAACTCCACAACATGGTTCACTTAAATATATGCAGGCAATATATTCATACAGATAAAAATAATAACTAAAATATTTTTTAAAATACTGAACTGCCATATGACTTAGTTATATCACTTCTGGGCAGATATCGAAAGGACTCTATACCCTATCACAGAGATATGTGCACATCCATATTGCTATTATTGCTGTCTTTGTAATAATGAGGAAATGGAATCCACTTAAGTGCCCATCAACAGATGAACGGATAACAAAAGAATAGTACATATATATTATATATAATATATATGATGTAATTTTATTTAGCTATTAGGAAAATGAATGGAACTGGAAAATATATTAAGCGAAGTATTCCAGGCTCAGAAAGACAACACATGTTCTCTCTTATATGGAGGTCCTAGCTTATAATTTTTATATATCTGTATGGGAGTGAGTACAGTGCAGGAAATTAGAAAGTGGGGGAAAAAGAGGCCTGAAAAAGAGGGTGGGGTAATAATAGAACTCATGTGGTATGAAAGCAGAGGGAGGAATGCTGGTGGTGGAAGGATACATGAAGGGTGGGGATGGGGCAGCAGGCAGATGGGGAGCCAGGTGGAGTGAGGGCAGTGAGGAGGGTCTGCCCAAACTAAGTATGTATGAAAATGCCATAAGGATTCCCTTACTTTGATGCTAATTCAATAGAAAACATTAACTCCAAGGTATCCTCAAATTTAGCAGTTCTAAACAACATAAACCACGTATAAGTTCATGCAACTTCTGTAGCTGAGGAATTCAGGCTCTGCTTAGCTTGTTGTTCCTGGCCCAGGATCTCTCATGAAGTTGTTGTCAAGACATTGGCTGGGCTGCAGTCATGGAAGGCTGGAGCAAGAGATCTGCTTCCAAGATGACTCACTCAACGATTTGACAGGTGTGTTAGATGTTTGTCATTGTAACAAAACACCTGAGAAAATTTACTCACGACGAGAAAAGGGTTATTTTGGCTTACAGCTTCAGAGGCTTATTCCATGATTGATTTGTCCTGTCATTTTGGACCCGTGAAACTATAGCACATTGCAGCAGGCATGCCTGGCATGGTAACTACTCTCTTTATAAGCCAAGAAAGCAAATGGAAAGGCTAGAAAGGGCAAGACCCCTATATCACCACTGGGGCAAGTCCCGAGTGACTTAGGTTCCTTCTGCAGGGCCTCATTTCCTAAAAGTCTCATCACCTCCCAATTTCCCTGGGAACAAAGTCTTTCACATATGTACTTTTCAGGGCCATTCATCATCCAAAGAAAAACCTTAGTTCTTTCCCACATAGACGATTCTGAATCCTCATGATATGACAGCTGGCTTTTCCAGAGTGAGCAACTCAAGGAAGAGAGTAAGGAATAAGCTGCAGTGTTCTTTATGGCTAGGCTCAGCATAGTCATTTCTGTCAAGTCCTAGTTGTTAGAAACCAGTCTGCTAAGTCCAGCCAGGACTCTATCTTTTGGGTTTTTAAATTTTTTTTTAATTCTATTTATTTTTTATGTGTATGAATGTACTCTCTGCATGTAGGTCTGTGCACCCATGTGGTGCAATGCTGCGGAGGTCAGAAGACGGTGTAGGATTCCCCTGGGACTGGAGTTAAAGATGGTTCTCAGCCATGATGTGGGTGCTGGGAATCGAACCCGGGTCCTCTGCAAGAGCAGTTGGTGCTCTTAACTGCTGGGCCGTCTCTCCAGTCTCAAGGACTCTATCTTTTGTTAAGAGAAGTGTCCAAACTTTTGCAGATAGGGGCTGGGCATGGCTTGGGGGCTGAGGTGATAGCTCAGTTGGTAAAGCACATGCAAGCAAACTTCCTTGCAAGCATGAGGAACTGAGTTTGGAACCACAGAACCCACATTAAAAGCCAAGTGTGGTCATGTGTGCTTGTAATCCCTTCAGTGGCAAGATAGAAGGAGGAGACAGATGGATACTCGGAGCTCGCTGGCCCACTAGCCTAGTCTAATTAGTGACATTTCAGGTCAACAAGATCTTGTTTCAAACAGAAGGTGGAAAGCACCTGAGGTTGTCCCCTGACCTCCACACACATGTACACACGTGCCCCTCCAAATATATGCAAGTACACACCCATTCCCATCCCCAAATGTGCAGAAATATTTGAATACCAATGCTACATTTGTGTATGTCTTGTTGAACAAAATATAGACATGTCTGTGTGTTGTGGAACTTGCATAATGAGAATCATAATATGTGATGTAAAGGAGTCCTGTGTATGTGAACCACTAATAATTCTATAGTTATTGGTATACTTTAAAAAGGAATAGGTTTTGGGAGCTGGAGAGATGGCTCAGTGGTTAAGAGCGCCAACTGCTCTTGCAGAGGGCTGGGGTTCGAGTCACAGCACCCACATGGCAGCTAATAACCATCTTTAATCCCAGCATTCTGGGAGGCAGAGGCAAGCAGATCTCTGTGAGTTCAAGGCCAGCCTGGTCTACATAGCGAGCTCCAGGCCAGCTGGGACTAAAGGGAGAGCCCATCTCATAAAATATCAAAGAAAAAAAAAGGGGGGGGGGAATAGGTTTGAAAGCAGTAGCCCTGTCTTCAAAAGCTATAGTCTATAAAGATTCTCACATACACTCCAAAAGAAATTTTAAAAATATTTCTTGTGGGCGTGGAGAGATGTCTCAGCAGTTAAGAGTGATCACTGGAAGCCAGAATTTGGTTCTTAGCACCCCCTTGAGTGCTTTACAGCTACCTGTAACTACGGCTCCAGGGGATCCAGTACCTCTGGCCTCTGATGACACCTGCACTCATGTGCACATATCCACACACGGATGCATGCACATACACATATTTAAAAATAAATTTTAAGCCAGCGTGGTGGCACACACCTTTAATCCTAGCACTTGGGGGATAGAGGCAGGCAGATCTTTGTGAGTTCAAGGCCAGCCTGGTCTACAGAGTGAGTTCCAGGACAGCTGGGGATACCAGGGAGAGCCTGTCTCGAAAAGACCAAAAAATAAATAAATAAATAAAAATAAAATTTAAAAATATTTTTATTATTTGAAAATGTCCTATATGTCTATTGTATTAGATCATATTCATCCCTCACTCTTATTCTCCGAATTCCCTAGGCTCCTTGAATACACATCCTTTCCTTTAAAAAAATATAATCTAGCAATGGGGGGGGGGGTTGGGCCCCTGGAGATGGCTGATCAACTGGCGGGCGCTCAACAGACATCCCCCAGCGGATTGAGCTCAACTCCCAGTGGATCTGGCACAGCTCCTATTGGGAGCTCCAGCTCCCAACAGACCCAGCAGAGTGCCCCCAGCCTAGGCAGGCCCATGCAGGTAGGCTGAACCAGGCCGAGCTCCGCAAACATCTACCAGAGTGGTCAGCCCAGGAAGGCCAACACAGACGAGCTGAACCAGGTGGAGCTCCAAGACCACTTGGCAAAGCCCCCATCAGAGCAGCCAGGCCCAGGCAGGCCTGTGCAGGCAAATGGAGCCACGTGGAGCAGGACCACACAGCAGAGCAGCTCCGCCCCTGCAGGCCAGCAAAGACGCTTACAGCCAGCCCAGGGGAGCTCCCCAGGTCTCTCTGGTAGACTCACATCACCTGGTATGAGGTTCAGGCCAACCTGATTGTTACATATCCCAGATCTCTGGAGAAGATCCAGACTAGAAGGGCGAGAACTAACTGGTCCTTCCAATACAAAACCAAAAGTGAAAACCTGAAGCCTAGACCAGCCAGCCCTTGGTAAGTAATAAGACAACGAAGGCATCTTAAGAAAACAAAGTCAGCCTTCAACTCAATGAAGCAGTTGAGTTTCATAACAGAATACAAACAACAAAACAAATCTACATGCCATAAGCACAACAAAAAAACAATAACATGGGAAAACCAAATAATAAATCCCCACCCAGTATTACAAGTCCTATAGAAGACCCCTACAATGAGATCTCCCTGGAGGTAACCCAGGACACAGACCTTATTTTTTTCAAGTACTCTTTTTTTAATTTTTATTTTTTTAAAGGATTGGAATATTTTTTATTGTTTTTTATTTATTTTTAATTTTATTTATTTTTGTATGTGTATGAATGTACTGTCTGCATGTAGGTTTGTGCACCCGTGTCATGCAATGCCGCGGAGGTCAGAAGAGGGTCTCGGATTCCCCTGGAACTGGAGTTTTCCTGGAATTGGAGTTACAGACGGTTCTCAGCCATCATGTGGGTGCTGGGGATCGAACCCAGGTCCTCTGCAAGAGTAGTTGGTGCTCTTAACTGCTAGGCTATCTCTCCAGCCCCTCAAGTACTTTTATTGATGATTTGTATATTTTATACATCATCTTTCTTTTTTTAATTTACCAATTTTTATTTTTTGACAGACTCATTATAATACATAGAAGTTTTTTTCAGTTTTCATAGGGTGGGTTCTATCACTGATTCAAAAAACAGCTATGGAAACAGAAGCTTAACATTCTAGCTACAGTATCATGTACTAATGGATGGATGAAATTAATTCCCCCCAAAATACTGAAGATGGATATTTCCTTTCACAAGTGGAAATGTAAAGGAATGATAAAATGTGAAAATGCTCTTCTTGATGCCCAGACATTCCCATGATACTAATTCGAGAATCTAACACTTATTCAGCAAAACTAACATATGAACAAAGTAGACTTTTATCTGTCAAAGGATCCAAAATAGTAAATAATTCTGCATGAAAAATCTCCTCACAAATAGACAACAGATCACAGTAGTTCTCCATTATAACCTCCCTGTACAAAGACCTCTGAGCAGAGTTTAGGCACCTCGTGGGAGAAGTCAAAGGACACATCCTTGAAAGTCAATGGATTCTAAAATGAAAAATGACAATTTCACCATGTGCCCTTGTACACGGTTCTAGACCCAAGAAAAGAAGGTAATGAGTAAACAAGTTCTGAACACTCGATGATCAATCAGAATACATCAAAAAAATGTCTTTTTCCCCTGGTATAAACTGTTAAGAAAAATCAGGTTTACTCCATCAAGAAATAAATAAAAAAGATGCAAATAGTCTCAGCCATTTCTTCCAGATGCTCTGATCAGCTTACAGCAAATGTGGAACCAACATCTACACACCTTCTCAGGATGGAAATATTCAGGTTCATTGTTCAGTTGGTTAGATTGCTCTTTATTCTATAGACATCAGATTACTGTAATTCTCCAACATCATCTCCCTATACAAAGCCCTCTGAGCAGAGTCTAGGCATTTCCACTCCTCTTGGGAGAAGTCAATGGATATATCCTTAAAAGTAAATGGATCCTGAAAAGAAGTCATCTCTCTTCTGCTGCAGTGACTTTCCTTTCCAGGCAATCTTCTATAAACAGTCTTCTCTGTCTTTTGAGAAACTTCCTTTCAGTTCACTAAAATCCACTTCACCGAATCCCCTCTGCAACAGCTACTCCATGTGGTTCCCATGACTGGGCTGAACTTGTGCATCTCTCCCATGCCAGTCTAGTTCTACCTGCCTGTTTCCACAGCACCCTGCTCCCCAGATGGAGGGCTCCCCAGGTCTCTCTGGAGTTTTCCAGGCCCGCAAGGACCCAGACTCCCTCCAGACTTTAGCGCCTCTCCACTTCAGCTCTGGCCCCGCCTACTCTTCCATACATTATCTTTCAGTCCAATTTGGACACATTCCCCTCTCCCTGCCCCCACCCCACCCCTGTTCGTGCTTTCTATCATACACGTCTTGCATCTTTCTCTCAGTCTTTCCAAAGTTTTTCACTGCAGAGGCTTGTTGTTTGGGGCAGAATTTAACTGTATCAGTCAGTTCTTTGACCCAATCTTTATGTTATTGTTGTTCCCTCCAGGACACAGGTCTTCAAAGAACTATCATAGACATACTCAAAGAACTCAAAGAAATTAAGAAATACAAAGAACACACAGACAAATGACTCAAAGAACTAGAGGCAGAGAATGACAAACTCCAAATACTGAAGAAATCTCAGGCTGAAATGAGAAAGGAAACTGAACACACAGACAAATGAATCAAAGAACTAGAAGGAGAGGATGACAAATTCCAGAAGGAAATGGAAATACTGAAGAATTCTTAGGCTGAAGTGAAAAGGGAAATCAAATGCTCATACAGCCAACAGGAAAGTATGGGAGAAAGCCTCAGTAACAGATGGATGAAGCAGAAAATAGAATATCAAGACTGGAAGATAACATGGAAAAATTAGAATGCTCAATCAAAGATTCTGAAAAATTAAAAAAAACCCACAAGAGTGGAATAATCAGGAAATGTGGGACACCATGAAAAGATATAGAGGGGAGAAGAGTCCCAGGATAATGGTATTGCCCAGATCTTCAACAGAATTATAGAAGAAAGTTTACCCAAATTGAGAAAAGATACAGCCATACAAATACAAGAAGTACATAGAACACCAAATAGACAACATCAGAAAAGAAATTCCCCATGACATATCATAATCAAAACACTAGATGCTCAAAACAAAGACCAAATACTGAAAGCCACAAGAGAAAAACAAGTTACATATAAAGGGAAACCCATCAGAATTATAGCTGACTTTTCACTGCAAGATGAAAGCCAGAAGAGCTTGGATTAAAGTAGTCCCAGTGCCAAATGACTATATATGCCAACCCAGGTCATCTACCCAGCAAAAATGTCAATTATAGTTGAAGAAGAAATTAAAATCTTTCATGACATGTATAGGATAAAAGAATACATGTCTAGAAAACTAGTCCTTCAGAAAATACTTGAAGCAATTCAGAGGACAGAGGAAAGGAGCAGCTATCCCCAAGTGACAAGAGAGAGTAATTAATGAAGGTATAACCCCAGAAATACAAACCTAGACCAAAAATGCAAACAGAAGATAAATTGAAGGGAAGCTATATACATCTCTCAATAATAACTTTAAATATTAATGGCATGAACTCCTCAATCAAGAGACATAGACTGGGAGAATGGATTAAGAAATTGAATCCATCTTTTTGTTGTCTATAAGAAATGCATCTCACCTTTAAGGTAGGCACCATCTTAAGGTGAAAGGATGTAAAAAAATATTCCAAGCAAATGGTACAAAAAAGCAAGCAGGAGTTACTATTCTTATATCAGCCAAAATAGACTTCAAAGTAAAACTAATCAGAAGAGATGAAGGGGTCACTACATTCTTATCAAAGGATCAATCAACCATGAAGAATTCACAATCGTAAATATATATGCATCAAACTCTGGTTCACTGAACTTCATAAGCACAATTATGCAGGACTTCAAGGCACAGATTAATCCCAGCACACTAATAGTGGGATACACACTAATAGTGAATACCCCAGTGAGCCCATTGTAAGGTCAGCTGGTCAAAGAATAAACAGAGAGACATCTGCACTGAACAATATGATACACCAAATGGACCTCACAGACATCTACTGAATATTCAACCCAAACACCAAAGAATATACTTTCTACTCAGCATCCCATGGACTATTCTCCAAAATCAACCATATACTGGAACACAGAGCAAACCTCAACAAATACAAAAAATTTACAGACTTCCATGTATTGTATTAGACCACAGTGCAATAAAGCTTAATATCAACATCAGCAGGAGCCCTACTACTTACAAGAACTCATGGAGACTAAACAACACACTCCTGAATAATGAATGGGTCCTTTGATACAACACAACAAAACCTATGGAACAAATTAAAAGTAGTCCTAAGAGGGAAATTTATAACCCTAAGTGCCTACATTAAGAAAACAGAAAGAGCTGGGCATGGTGGTGCACACCTTTAATCCCAGCACTCAGGAGGCAGAGACAGGCAGATCTCTGAGAGTTCAAGGCCAGCCTGGTCTACAGAATGAGTTCCAGGACAGCTTGGGCTGCAGGGAGACCCTGTCTCAAAAACACTAAAAAAAAAAAAAAAAAAAAAAAGAAGAAAGAAAGAAAACAGAAAGAGTACAAACAAACCACCCAACATTGCAACTAAAAACACTTGAGAGATAACAACAAATGAATCTTATACCAAACAGACAGGAAGAAATAACAAAAATCAGAGCAGAAAACAATGAAATAGAAACAAAGAAAATAATACGAAAAAAATGAATGAATCCAAGAGCTGTTCTTTGAAAGGATAAACAAGATAGATAGACCTTATAGACTTCTAGTCCAGTTGACCAAAAGAAAGAATTGGCAACTCCAAATCAATAAAATTAGAGATGAAAAGGGAAATATCACAAGAGATAATGAAAGATCAGACAATCATATGGGAATACTTTAAAAACCTATACTTTACTAAATTTGAAAACCTAACGGAAATGGATGAATATCTGAAATCATGGAATTCACCAAAGCTTAACCAAGAAGAGATTGACAGCTTAAACAGACCCAAAATATATGAGAAAATTGAAACTGTAATAAAAAACCTCCCAACTAAAAAAAGCCCAGGCCCAGACGGTTTCACAGCAGAATTCTATAAAACATTTCAAAAAGACCTACAACCATTATTTCTGAAACTGTTTAGAAGTATACAATCAGAGGTATCTCTCCCAAATTCCTTCTATGAAGCCAGCCTCTCTCTAACACCAAAACTAGGCAAAGATACAACCAAAAAAGAAAACTATAGACCCATTTAATTAATGAACATAGTTGCAAAAATTCTCAAAGAAATACTTGCAAACCGCTTATAGGTACATATCAAAAAGATCATCCACCATGACCAAGCTGGATTCATACCAGAGATGCAGGGATGGTTCCACATACATGAATCAATAAATGTCATAAAACATATAAACAGACTGAAAGACAAAAACCACAACTTCGTTGCCCAGTCTTGATAGTCTGTTTTCTGTTTCATTTATTCTGCTTATGAGGCTCTCTGGTGTTGTTTCTGATTAGCTTAAGGAGTTTTTCGATCTCATATTAATTTCCATTTGGGTTTTCTTCATTATTTCTATTCTTTTGTGAATCACTTTTTAAGTCATGAATTGTGTTTTGTATTTCACTAAGCTGCTTATTTGTATATTCTTGGGCTTCCATCAGAATTTTATGCCTTTCCTCTTTGAGTTGTTTGTGTTTTCTTTTTAAAGTTCTTTAATTATGTTTATGATTGTTTTAAGTTCTGAGTTCTGGGTTTCCTCAGGGTTGTTATTGTGTACTTCTGTAGGATTAGTGGGGTTTGTTGGGAGATCTAGTCTCTTGTTTTTTTCATATTTATTTTTGATTTTGCACTGTTGTTTGGGCATATGGATGTTCTTTGTTGGTTATATGTCCAGTAGGAATTTCTTATCTGCTTTAATTTAATGTTTGTTCTGTTGATATTGTTTGTATAGCTTGGTTGTTTTTTGTTAAAGATTGGAAATTAGATTGGTGCATGTTTCAGGTTCTTGCAGGATAATAGACTGGTCTGGGTAGATGGTGGGACAGGGTGGTCAGGTTAGTGGGAGGGCTGGTCTGTGTCAGACAGATCAGGAGCCAGCAGGGGCTATGCTACGATGTTTAGCTAGTCTGTGTCAGGAAGCTAGTACAGAGATCTGAGTCAGAGGAATTAGAGTCTGCCTGAGTCCAAGGCTGGCAGGGGACAGGGTAGCAGTGGGCAAGAGGAATGAGATAGAGACAAGTGGGTGGGATCTGATTTACCAGAGCACTGGCAGGGCAGGAAATATTGTTAATTTGTATAGTTTTACCAATAAGCCATTTTCTTTCAAGTTTTTAATTTCTCACAGGCAGACAGAGAGAGAGAAAGAGAGAGAGAGAGAGAGAGAGAGAGAGAGAGAGAGAGAGAGAGAGAGAGAGAGAGAGACTGAGAGGAAATCAGAGGGAGGACAGGACTATTTGTGGCAATGAAGATGACCAGCAGGGTAAAGGCAGTAGGGATGAGAGAGAATAACAGAGGGTGCAAATATGGGCAAAGTGTAATGCTAAATGTGTTTGAAAAATGTCATCATGAAACCCATTATTTTATGCAGTCGCTAAAACAATTTAAAAAATAAAAAATAAATAAGCAAAAAAAAAAAAAACTAGGTCTAAGTGTGGTAGTCATGATGCAAGACTGTTAGGTCAGCTCTTGGGAAGCTGTGACAGGAAGATTACCATGAATTTGAGGCAAGCGTATTCCAGGCCAACTGGGTTACAGAGTATGGTACTGTTCAAACAAAGCAAAGCAACAAAACAAAAAGAATATGGAGAGGAGAAAGGAGAAGAAAAAAAGAAAGGGAGTGAAGGGGGAAGCAGAGGCAGCTGTCCCGTGACTGCATATTTTCTAGGAATTAAAGGAAAAAAACCCACTTTGCTCTCTCCCCTTCCCAGAAGGTGCAACCCTTCCTGGCTTCCATCTTTTGTATAAGATGATCTTACCTGTGGCTCCGGACCCTGCCCAGGTCCAGAGCTGTCTCTTCAGCACTCTCTGTGAGCCCAGTCTCTGAATCACTTAGGTTCATACATACTTTCAGACTAACCAGAAATCTCAGATCTAGGTGACTATTAGACTCATGGTCCTGATCTCCATGGATTTACCCATTATTTCATGAAAAATATGTATTTTCTAGCATGCTATGTGCCCATATTATAAAAAAATGATTTTAGATCTAAATTTTGTTAGCTTTTAGACAATAATTTGTTATTGCAAGTAATTTGATTCATGAATTTTATTTATTTATTTATTTGTTTACTTATTCATTTTAAATTTGTGTTCAGCATTCTTCAAATAACAGTCAAAATACTCTGGGAAGAAAACAAAAATTTATACATTCCTGGAAGTACAAAATGATGAGCATAAAACTTCCATGTTTTCTTCATACATTCATCTGTTGATAGACATTTAGGCTGGCTGCATATCCTAGTCATTATGAATAATGCAGCAATAATGATTTGGACCACAGCCAATCATTAAGTATAAGTTCCTGTGGGGAGTGATAGATCCACATGGCTTAAATCTTCGAGAGTTTATATAGACCTCTCAGAGGAAGAAATATATTCTCTTTTTATCGAATTGTGAACTCTAAGGCTTTATAACCATTTTTTTTTTTTTAGAAGTTACCTGTCAGTGAGGTAGAAATGCAAAATTGTCTATTTGGATCTAGTGTAAATTTTGGACTGCATTGAATTTCTCTTCCCATCATCCAATAGTCTCTTAGGTAGACACTCTAGTCTTCTCTTCATCTTTCATGATCAACAACATCCACCTGAATTCAGTTTGTGTTTCTTTTTCTTCTCTTTTTCTTTTTGTGGTGCTGGGGATCAAACTCAGAACCTCGCACATGCAAGAGAAGTGCTGTCACTGCTCTACATGCCTTGTCTCTGAATTCTTTTCTTTTTTAAAATATTTTTTAATTAATTTATTATTTTTTATGTGTATGAATGTACTGTCTGCATGTAGGTTGGTGCACCCGTGTTGCACAATGCTGCAGTGATCAGAAGAGGGTGTTGGATTCTCCTGGAACTGGAGTTAAAGACAGTTCTTAGCCGCCACGTGGATGCTGGGAATCAAACCTGGGTCCTCTGCAAGAGCAGTTGGTGCTCCTAACTGCTGATCCATCTCTCCATCCCCTGAATTCTTTTCATATCTCTTCTTGTCTCATCCCAGTAGAAGCTTCAATCAAAGCTTTAGGGCTTGAGAATAGTCTCCTCTGCTTAGTCCCTCTGTTCAATCCCTCCTCCTCAGCGTCAGGGCCTAAATGGTCTGGTGTGTGACAGACTCATCTTCTCCGTGGTCTTCTTCTACACTTTAGCAACATGATAAAGGAAGAATGAAAAGGGGTTGGGGGAGGGCAAGCATGGTAGTTCAGAACTTTAATCACAACATACTGGAGGTTGAGGCAGTAGACATTCTAGTTTAAGATCAGCCTTAGCTGCACACACACACACACACACACACACACACACACACACACACGAGCTACATATGAGACTCTATCTCAAAACAATAAAACAGAACAGAAAAAAGGGAGAAGGGTTGTCCTTTCCTTTCCTAATGAAGGTGCCATTTTTTGGGCTACGTATTAGTGGAATTTGTTCAGTAGCCGGTTTTCTAGGGAGCCACATGTGGGTTTCCCATAGTTGCAATTTCTTGATGGGGATGACCCAGCTCCTTCTGGACCTTTTAACTCTTCCTCAGCTTATCTGGCTCCATAATGGACACTTTTTTTTTTTGAGACAGGGTCTCCCTGTAACCCCAGCTTCCCTGGAACTTGCCTCCCAACTGGTGGAATTAAAGGTATGCAGCACCACACCAAGGTTTTGGACACTTATTTTTGATTAATCTAAAATGTGGAACACTTAAAATCTCTTGTGTTCCATAGTGAGCTGAGCTCACCACTTTCACGGTGCTTTGTTTTAAAATGTTTTGTTTGAAGCCACCGGGCATGCCTTTAATCCTAGCATTCGGGAGGCAGAGGCAGGCAGATCTTTGTGAGTTCAAGGCCAGCCTGGTCTACAGAGTGAGTTCCAGGACAGCTGGGGCTGCAGGGAGACCCTGTCTCAAAAGGACAAAAAAATAAATAAAATAAAATGTTTTGTTTGAAAAAAACCACTGACTTTGGGTTTCACGGATGGGTCTCTCCATTTGGACTGGGATCTTGTCAGTCCTGGTACCTCATCTGAAGGGAGCTATTAAAACATACTCCCCATTGTATAGTTGCCAACTGCCCTGACTCACTCAAATTAGAGAAACTAATTAGGGTTTCTAGATAAATTAATGATTCGAAGATTAGAAATCTCATTATGGATGAGGCAGTGAATGAAGTATATGTTTAGTCTGAGAATAAAAGATTCAGTGAAAATGCAGCGACCATCTTTAAATATAGAATAGATTTTTGAGTCACAGAGGGATTGGAATTTATTCACATGGGGTTGTCCAAGGAGACTAATTTGATTCTATATAAGAATTTCTAAAAATTAGAGCTCCTTAAAGACAAAATCAACTCTCTTAGGTGATAATAAGCTCCAATACGTATAATCTTGAACACAATTTTGAAAGGATATTGTCAAGGGGCTTTGATGGGTTGTAAATAACAAGGTGACTTTCAATATCCTCCATCTTTTGGTTCTTTTACTTAGCAGAGTGATACCACGTTAGTGCTTAGAGTTGGGATTTGGAGTGTTGATGGGATCTAAGCTGATCTAGGATCTCATTTTCAGATTTGGATTTTCAGTTGGAAAACACAATATTTGCAGTTCTTTGTTATAAAAAGAGTCACAATTGTTTTTGATTAGTATTTATACATATTAATAAGTAATTCATGTTTTAAATTTTTATTTATTTTTATTATATGTATATGACTGTTTTGTCTGCATCTATGTTTTTTATTTATTTTGTATGTGTATGAATGTACTGTCTGCATGTAGATTGGTGCACCTGTATCGAGCAATGCTGCGGAGGTCAGAAGAGGGCATTGGATTCCCCTGGAACTGGAGTTAAAGATGGCTCTCAGCCGCCATGTTGGTGCTGGGGATTGAACCGGCGTCCTCTGCAAGAGCAGTTGGTGCTCTTAACCACTAGGCCATCTCTCCAGCCCCCTTGCCTGCATCTATGTAAGTACATCATGTGCATGAAATGTCCACGGAGGCCAGAAGAGGGCATTGGATCCCCTGGGACTGGAATTATGGGTGGTTGTCAGCTACCAAGGGGTGGCTGAAAACAAAACCCAGGTCTTCTGTAAGAGTAGCCAGTGCTCTTCATCACCAAACCATCTCTCCAGCCCAGTAATTCATGTTTTTAGGAATGACACTTAAACTCACCTTTAGCAACATTTTCCAACATGAAAACATTTTAAAAACAGACTTATAGCCATGTTTTTACTTAATAAAACCACAAGACCAACATAGAGCAGATGGCTTTAGGAGAGTACTGAGAGGGTAAGAATGAGGCTCAGTGTTAGACCAATTGCTTAAGATACACAAACCCTGGGTTCTATCCTTAGTACCCCTCCCCCCAAGGACTAAGAATCACTCTTTTTTTAGTCCATACATCCTAAAATGCTGATATTTAGATGGTAACTCTAAAGCAAATTACAATTATATTTCCATTAACTTGAATTTATTTCAAAGGTTAAGTAGAAGAACAATTTGGAGAAACAGCAGTTTTGAAAATGGAGAGATTATAGTCCTGCTTATCAAAATTTCATTAAAATGCCCTAATAATGAAAACAGTATAATGTTTAAATGGAATAGATCAGTAGATATAAAAGAGTAGCTCACTCTAAGGACTCGGTTGTAGAAATGAATTAAATATATTTTTCAAGGAAAAATCACAAATCAGAAAAGTGAGGAGGGTTTGTTCAGTACATGTTCTTTGACATACCTGCTATCAATACAAGAAAGTGAAGAAGATATATTTAAGTTCAACTTTCACATTTCAAAATATTTCCTTTATTAGTTAATGTCCTAGTTTGTCTTCCATTGCTGTGACAAAACACTCTGACCAACACCAACTTGGGGAAGAAAGGGTTTATTTAGCTTACATCTCCTGGGTCACAGATCATGTCTTAGGGAGCCCAAGGCAGGAACTCAGGGCAGGAACCTGGAGGCAGGAGCTGAAGCACAGGCCATGGAGGAATGCTGTTCACTGGCTTGCTTCCCTGGCCCATGCCCAGCCTGCCCTCTTATACTGTACACAACAACCTGCCCAGGGCAGCACCACCCATAGTGGGCTGGGCCCTCCCACATTGCCCAACAATCAAGACAATATTCCACAGACGTGGCCACAGGCCAGTCCAATGGAGCCAATTCCCCAATTGAGGCTCCCTCAACCCAGGTGTGTCAAGTTGACACTAAAGCTATCCAGCACAGTTAAACATCATTAATAAACCAATGTAGGAGTCTGTGTGCAGGGGGCTCCAGCTGGGGTCTTGCTAAGACCACCTGAAGCACAGGAGCCCAGACTTCACTCCAGACAGGTAGAACTTAGGGTAGATTGTTTCTTGGGCTGCTGGATAGTTGATTTGCCAGTTTGTAGCAGGGGAGCCATGAACTGGCCTGTTTGGGTCCAAACCCGAAACCCTTGTAGGGTGTGGCTGCCTGGGCGGAGCCGCCCTTTGCCCTTGCGGCTGGCACCCGGCACCATTGTGAGTCTGTGTGCAGGGCGCTCAGGCTGGCGTCTTGCTAAGACCACCTGAAACACAGGAACCTGGACCTCACTCCAGATAGGTACCGGGGCTTGGGCTAAGTCAGTAATATTTACCCCCCTCCCGCCAACTGGAATTGAGGAGAGAGTATCCAAGTGGATTTTTTTTGGAGAACGCTCAGAACAGGAAGGGAAGAGTGGCTTAGACTTCCAATATCCAATATATAAACAAAATTGAAAGCCTGAAACCTAGACAAGTCAACACTCCATAAACAAGGAGGGAAAAATAAAAAGCATTGGAAGGAGGCAAGCAAAACAAGCCTTCAACATAGTGAAAAGACATTTGTGATTGGCATCTGAATACAGGCAAAAAAAAAAAAAAAAGTAAACCCCCATGCCTGGGATATGGCAAAGGGATAACATGGGAAAGGTGCAGGATAACTCTGCACCAAGGTCTCCCATCCCTGTAGGGGATAGCAACAATGGGATCCCCCTGGAGGTGACCTGAGAATCAGATCTTAGAGGAATAATTGCAGAACTATGCAAAGAAATTAAAGAAAAAAAAAAAAAAAGAAGAAGCCAGAGAACTAAGGAGAGAGAATGAAAAACTCAAAAAGGACCTAGAGGGATACAATGACAAACTTTGGAAAGAACTAAAGGAACAGAATGACAAACTCCAGAAAGAACTAGAGGGAGAAAAAAGCAAACTCCAAAAGGAAGTAGAAACACTGAAAAAGGAAGCCAACTAAGGAACTAAGGAGAACCAAGAAGAGATTGAGAAGCTCAAAAAGGAAATGGAAATACTAAAGAAAACACAGGATGAAATGAAAAAGGAAATAGAACCCTCATCCAATCAAGAAGAAAAGAAAGGAAAAAGCCTCAGAAGTGGAATGGAAGAAGCAGAACAAAGAATATCAGATCTGGAAGATAACACAGAGCAACTAAAAAGCTCAAATAAAGAATATAAAAAATTTAGAAATACACAAAAGTGGAACAATCAGGAAATATGGGACACTATGAAAAGATCAAACCTCCGCATCATAGGAATAGAGGAAGGAGAAGAATCTCAGGAGAATAGTATTGATCAGATCTTCAACAGAATAATAGATGAAAATTTCCTCAAACTAAATTAGACAAACCCATACAAATACAAGTAGCACATAGGACTCCAAATAGACAAGATCAGAAAAGAAACTCCCCATGCCATATCATAGTTTAAATGCTAGATACCCAAAACAAAGACAAAATTCTGAAGGCTACAAAAGAAAAACAAGTCACATACAAAGGGAAACCCATCAGAATTACAACTGACTTCTTGACACAAGCCATGAAAGCAAGAAGAACATGGAGCAAAGCATTCCCAGTGTTAAAGGACTATGGAAGCCAACCCAGAATACTTTACCCAGCAAAAATGTCAATTATAGTTGAAGGAGAGAGAAAAATCTTCCACGACATAAACAAGACGATAGAATACATGTCTGGAAAACCAACTTTTCGTAAAATACTTGAAGCAATTCAAAGGGCAGAAGAGAGGAGCAACAATCCTCAAACACCTAGGAAAAGAAACTAATAAAAACATAACTGTAGGAATAGAATCAGAGGGTAAAAGTTCAAATGGATAATAAGGTGAAAGGAAGCATCATCCATCTTTCAATTATAACCTTAAA